>CM076581.1:600155340-600458171 GCA_034641835.2 Pinus albicaulis | reverse complement strand
ACATGGATGATTGCTTGACACCTATGTGAAGATGTTGTTCTGATATGAGAATCTCTCTTGGAAAGATTGTATTGATGCTACAAAGAATCTGAAGGCTTGGTTACTATTGTGCTGATGCTACAACCGTTGGATGACGCTTGAAGACACAACTACACTGTTCTATCTATCTGTAGTCCAAGGAAGCATTCAAATATCTCAGAAAGAAGCTGAACACTGTCTTTTTCTCACAGAGGATCAGATCTGGTTAAAATATAGAAGATGGAATTGGATACGTGGGTTTCCTGAAACACAGTCGCGTATATACGCGAGTTCATGCACATAAAACCGCGTATGTCTGACTGCTGACAAATTTTTTCTTGGGGTCAGCTCTCTTCAGCACAGCTGCAGTGCTGTTTGGTATCTCTGGTATCTCTGGTGGTGTTCCAGTTCTTATAATATTGTTTCAATCTCTGATGGTTTAAAGATGCTTTGATTATTGGTTGAAAGTGTTCAAGATGCTCAAACTAAGGGGGAGCCTTAGTCATATAGAAAGGATGTTCGGATGCACATTTTCAGGGGGATCCCTAGCCTTGCTGAGTATAATGCATTGTTGGCATTATGTTGATTCTAAAAAGTGATCTCTTTCTTGAGGTCATTCTGGTATTGGTCATGTAAAGTTACAATTGTAGTTTGATGGAAAGGTCATGTTGAGACCCATGATGTAAAATTGTAATATTCAGTCATGTAAGGACTTGATAAATTTGTAAACCCACTTGGTTGGGTAGCTGTGTCAAATTTTGTAAACCCACTTGGTTGGGTAGCTGAGTCAAATTTGTAAACCCACTTGGTTGGGTAGTTGAGTCTCATATGTAAATCCATTTGGATGGATCTTTGATGTAAGTATGAGTCATTGGTGATAGGAAATTCATAGAGTCATGTACTTCATTGGAAAATATGTTTGAAGATTCAGCATGAACTCAGGGGGAGCTTGGTCACTTCAGTATATATCAGTTCTGCGGAGAAAAGGGGGAGAGTATGCTGGTTTTGATCCACCCTTTTCCCTTGATGTCAAAGGGGGAGAGTAACATGGTTTTTGAATGAAGAGAAAGAATGGTGTCCTTGTATTCTTAATGTTCCTATCTGTTGTGGTAACCAAACACCATCATGGTTGCCATCAAGTCCAAAGGGGGAGATTGTTGGTAATATGATGCAGAGTGTTGTCCTTGATGGCAACCCACTGAATGAAGATGAAGACATGAGAGTGTTGACATGTGTTGTCCTTGATGGCAAACCACTTGATGAAGTTATTCTTGACCTGATGGACTTGGTAAATGATGTAAATCTGATATGAAATGATGTTTGTTAGCAATATGATGCTGAGTGTTGTCCTTGAATGGCAACTTACTGGATAAAGTTGTGCTTGATAGAATATGTCTTGATGAACTAAATCTGATGTATCTACAGTAAGTACAGAAGGTAATGAAGAAAGGAATTCAATATGTGCTAGATCCATGATGAAAAGAGTATGTTTCAAGGAATACGCGGATTTGTCTAGAAGAAGTCGCGTATGCACGCGGTAAAGAATGTGCCAAGTCGCGTATGGGCAAAAGCGCTCAAAAAGTGCAAAACCAGGGGTAACCACCATGGTATTGACCCATTGTATTGGGTAATGATTCGTTTAAATGACCCCGTCCAGGAATATATCAAATATGTATGGTTTAAATATAGTATGAAAAAGATATTATATAAGGAAGAAATTCATTATTGCAAATTATAGTGTAATTTAATATATAGAAGCAGGAATGAATACTTCTCGAAGTAGATCGAATGAAATGAGAGGTTGAATGATATATCTGAATGTATGATGCACCAATGATGAAGAAGGGGATCTAGATCTGAAATGTACTTGTATTTGCTAGATCTGTTTATGGAATGATTAGATTTGTGATGAGGCGAACATCTGTCTGAGGTAAAGGGTAAAATCTGATGTGATGTATCTGTTGTGAAGAATTGCAATGACATAAAAGTTTGAAGAACCATATGCTAGTTCGTCGAAGAGGAAGCGCGTATATACGCGGCTTCGTTGAAGAGAAAGCATGTATGCGCAATAAAATTAACTCTGTAATATGTATAGAAGTATACGCTGGTTTATTTGAACGGAAGCGCGTATATACGCGACATCAGAGAAATAAAAGCGCGTATGCAAACTAGGGTTTGCTAAAGTCTGTGGTAAGAAAATTCTGATCTGTTCTACTACTTTACAGATATCTGTCAGTAAGTTATATGTATCAGTTTCATGTTTGACTGTGCTTAAAAGTATGGAGTGGGTCCAGTCTGAAAATATGATGAAACGTGGCCTGCAAGTTGTGTCCTAGAGGAAGCTTTGGATCCAGTATGAAAATTGATGAAACGTGGTCCACAGAGGTGCTGAGGGTTGTAGCCTTCAGTCAGGGGGTTGTAGCTCCCTTCCAGGTGAGGCTGGTAAACGAGAGCAAGGGGTCGTAGCTCCCTTCCAGGAGAGGCTGGTAAACGAGTCAGGGGGTTGGAGCTCCCTTCCAGGAGAGGCTGGTAAACGAGCGCAGGTGGGTGCCTGCGTGCTGGTAGAGTCTGCACCAGCACATATGTTGTAAGATGTTTTCTCTGTAATAAAATATTGAAGGCTGAGCAACTGCAGCGGTGGTTTTCTCCCGACTTGGGTTTCCACCTAAAAATCCTGGTGTTCATGTGTGATGCTTTGTGTGATGGTTTATTTTGTTGTTACTACACATGTTTACTGTTAACATAACATCAGATGAATGAATAGTGCAAAGAACTAAGTTAATAAATATCTGCATATTTAGATCTCTGATAATACGCGAGTTGTATGAAGGATATCCGCGTGTATACGCGAGTTTACTAAAGGAAAGTAGCGTATGGGTTTTAGAGAGTGAAAAAGTAAAAAGTTTTGAATATGCGATAAATGCGGTCCCCCCTCTCAGTATTTTTCCCAACATTCTTATCATTTATTTTTAATTTTTAGGAATTTCCATCACATCACGCGGTGAACCTCAAAGACAAAACTTTTAAACAAGATCAACTTAAAATTTACATCAATTTACCTAAGAAAGTATTGGAACATTAACGATAAAATTTAGAAGGTCTACGCTAGAGACGTGTTCTGGCGTCGTTAAACATAGTTGTTGTTGCTAACTTGTCTACGATACATTTCGAATGTGATACCTCACTCCATGTACATAAGTATATCGGAGTTCATCCACGTACCTTTGGTTATATAGGGCAGTGTTCTAGTACAAAAAGTATAAGGGGGTGCTCTCACTGTGTGGTTTCGCATTAGACAACACTAATACGGACTTGGGCCTCCATGTACATAAGTATATCGGAGTTCATCCACGTACCTTTGGTTATATAGGGCATTGTTCTAGTACGAAAAGTATAAGGGGGTGCTCTCACTGTGCGGTTTCGCATTAGACAACACTAATACGGACTTGGGCCTCCACGTACCTTTAGGTATATTTGGGAGGAAAAATTTAGGTTTCTATCCATCCATAGGTAACCGAGTCGGCCACCGTGTAACTTATGATACACCGAACACAGCATTCAGGGAGATTGTCTACCTGTACTTCTTGGTTCTCCAGGAGGTATTATGTAGTTCACAATCACTTGGTAAACCTTTTGCCAAGAATTACCCCTTGTATTTTGTTTATTTGTTTTTGTCATAAAATAAATCATTCGTCATGGAATAAGAACATCCCTTTCCCCGTCATTCACGTAGAATAGAACTTAAACCACCTTTACCACAGGAAGCCATTTATGGTCAGTGAAGGCGAGATCATTCTACCGAAACTAGTACTATCAGTACCTCTGGTACGACATCATCCTCACATATACCAGAGTTGTCTTGAATTGTTTCTACAAATCCTAGTTCATCTACTATTGTCGAGACGGATTCCTCACATCTACTTGTGGTCACGATCCATCCGATCAGTGAGACAATACCTCCCGAACCTGACGTTGTTCAACTAGAAGTTGATCCAGATCATATCCTTATTTTACCAGAAAATCTGAATTCCGAAGTCAAACAACTGGAATTTATTCCTATATCGGTTGCCCCACAATATATTGTAGCCATTGAGTCTCCCATATCGCGCAGTCAACCACTTGAAATATACTTCATGCCTAACGGTGAAATCCTTCCACCTGGTTTTATTTCAATTGAAGAATACCACAAGACGAAACGCCTTCGACTCCAATCCATTTTGGAGCTTTATCTTTACAAAAATTTTCCTCAATCACCTCACACTGCTTTCTTTGATCCTGTGTCTATTCAAGTTCCCGTAGATCCTGTAGGGTTTACATTGGGTCATACAACCATGTTTGAGACAACATCTTCAGTTGCACCATCTATCCTAGTTGCAAAAACACCTGCTCTTGCTACCCCGTCGATGTTCACAACTTCACCAGAGTCACATTTCTATGGTGTCCCTTCCGTCCCACCTGGTTACCAATATTTATCTGGAACCTTCTCTCGTGCATCCTCAAACCCATGGACTTTAATAATGTCATCATTTGGTATTCTATATGGTACATATCTAATGAGTACTTAACGGCTTAATCCTTTCTATACATCATCAGGTGAATATCAAGTTGGTCCATCTGGGTATATTCCATCCAGTACAATCTCAACTGGACTCCCAGCATTTGGAGAACAAGATTTTCCATCTTATAATACTCCTCATGCTGGGGGGAAACCTATGGTCACCCATTTTGACAGTACTCCGTCGTTATTTTTTCATCCTAATGTCAGAATGATTGTTTGTCAGTGGTAGCCCACTCTATCCATCCAACCAAAAATGGTTGTGCAATCATATCAACCGGTTCAACCTGTTACACCCGCATCTACTCTGCTTGTCAATACATCCTTACCCATGTTACAGGCTCAAACTGTTGTACCTCAACCGTCTTAGGTGGGTCCTTCAACCCAATACCCTCGAGTATTGAGCCCTCATACTCCAACTCCCTCGGCTGGTTTACAACAACCACCTGTATCCAAAATTATTTATTCATAAGCTGGATTACCCTATTATGGGATGTTGCGGGCACAACTGGGTTATACCTATTCATAACCGAATCCAGGCTATTCAAGTTTGGGTTATAATCTTGGTGGACAAAAACCTTGGTAGCCACAAGCACAAATGCAACAACCCTCATTTCAACAAGTAGTGTACCCAGGTTTTGGTCAACAGAATCCTCAAGCATTTGCTTATCAAAACAACCCCTATCTGGGTTACCAGCAACAAATTCCTTATGCTGGTGCTCAAAGGCATGTTGCCTAAGAAATTCCATCATACCCTGTCTATGCTCAACCCGACTTAAATAGACAGTTTCCCTTTGTTGCAACTTTAGAATTACCTGATTTAAATCGGCTTACAAACGATCCAATCAGCTATGCTCCTTGGTGGCCAATGATACCTCATAAATTTCCCTCAGATATTCCTAAGTTTAGTGGAAACCCTAGGGAAGACCCATCGATGCATGTTATGAGTTATCATTTGTGGTTTTCTTCCAACTCCTTAAATTATGACTCTATTCAACTACGTCTTTTCCAATGTACGGTCACTGGTCCGGCCGCGAGATGGTACATTGAGTTGCCTAGAGCTTCATTTGATAATTTCATTGCCCTAGCTACTGTATTTTTTTCATTGCCCTAGCTACTGTATTTTTGACCCACTTCTAGTTACCCACATGATATGAAACTGGAATGGAACTCGTGACCAATTTTAAACAGACTAATGCTACTCACATTTCTGATCATATTCATGAGTGGCGTCATCGTTGGAGAATGGTCAAGACATTTGTTCCTGATCAGCTCCTTGCTGAGTGGTTCATTAATTCCCTGTTACCGTCTATAACTGAGGATGAAGCTAAGGGTGGCATCGTCACTGAAGAGCACATTATTTCTCATGCCTAATACTTAGATTTGATTTATACTAATTCGGGCACACTCTACGAGAAATTCCCAACATGCGGTGATCTAATTTTCATGTTCCTCCTCCATCTAAGGACTGTCATGCCAGCGGCGGTATGATCGGTACTTCAAGCACACATCACTCTACTGCATCTAATCCTGCACCTTCTTCTAATGTTCATGTCGTGTCATCTGACAAGGGAAAAAGTGACAAGCAACCCAGAAGTAAGAAAAAGGGGATATCAAAGAAAAATAAAAATTCTACCCCGTAGGAACAAACATCTAATCAACAAACTGGAAATCGGAAACCTCATTACCCTTGCATATTATGTAATGAGGAGCACTTTGTTAGAGACTGTCCTCACCGCGCCAAATTCTCAAAATTGATTAAGACCTCGCATGCATCCACTGTGTTGACAGATCCATTTCCGAATCCAAACACAAATTTGGTTGCTATAGATCCAGCTTCTAGTTCCCAAGTGCTTATGTTTTCTGTCACGAAGTCAACAACTAATTTTTTGGTGTCAATGCATAATAAATATTATGGTAGCTAGGCTACTGATCAACCTAGTACCTCGACCATGAATCCATCTACAAAATCTATTCCGCCAACTGTTATTCTTGAGTTAACATTAAAGCCACCGAAGGGAGTCGTCCATAAATTGACATTCAATCCTCGAGCCCGAGCTACTCAAAATTATAATATAGTTCAAGATTTGGCTCAATCCCCTTCAGCTTTGAGGTACTTCAAAATTGTCCCTCCTAGAAGTAGGCTTTGTTGTCGGAAATTGGTGGAATCAATCTGACAAATTCCAATCTTGTAGTCTTTAATCGTACGGGCTATATGTCGCAATTACCAGCATAATTGGCATTCTCCATCCAAGTAAATGTTCTCAATCACCTCGTTCATCGTACTATTATTGATGAGGGAGCATCTACGTGCATTATGTCTCTAAAATGCTAGAAGTCACTTGGCTCGTCGCGCCTATCTCAATCGCCTACGACGTTGAAAGCTTTTGACGGTCATACATATAATCCTTTCGGTATCATTAATAACCTGCATGTCGAACTAGGGGGAAAAACAGTAAATGTTGAAGTTGAGGTCATTGACATATCCCTTAACTACAACATTTTACTTGGAAGGCTATGGGTATATTCTATGACTTCGATTGTCTCTACATATTTTAGAATGATCGCCTTTCCACATAAATGTGTTATCGCAGTCATCAATCAACTTTCCTTTGCCTCCAATTCCCAGTAATTGGAAGTGTCCTGTTATTTCACGCACCCCAACTAGCACTTCAGAACATTGGTGTAGAACTCTTAAAGGATTATTTCCTAATGGGAACCTTTTCATTACCGCCACCTGTGACGTTAGCAAAAATTGCAAAAATAGAGACCTACTACATGATATCTTCCACTCCATCTGGCTTAAGGGAGATTACGGGTGATTCTGAAGTTGTTACGTTGGATGAATTTCTGTCGCCCAGCCCAATTGAGATGGCATAGAAATCAATCTACATGGCTTGGGCGGAAAATATGAAATCATCACCACCGGTCGTTTGGGTTGATCGTTCATTAGATTTTGGTACTCCATCTGATCCTTTTTCATCCACTTCCTTGACAGATGAGAATATTGTGGAATCCATGGTGCCAGAAGGATAACCATGGGAAGATCATCATCATCGTTCCCATCTTCAAGATTACGAAGAAGATAATATTGTTGAAATCTATCACCCATCGATCAAAACATTCTTTTCAAATTCTTTTCCCATTAATGCAATCGAATCCGAGCGAAATTTATCAAATATTGAAGAAACCATTTCTATCGATATTTCAACCAAACCCAGAGTTGTAGAGAACATTCATGTAGGAGTGTCTTGTTCTCCATTAGAACTCAAAACTTATTGCTCTCTCTTTCATGAATTCGTGATATATTTTCTTGGTCTTACGAGGAAATTCTAGGCATAGATACTAGTATCGTTGAACACTCTATTAAAATGTACCCTGATGTCAAATTGGTACGTCAATGCCTTCGTCTTGTTCATCCGAAGAGGGTCGCTGCCATTAAAGCAGAAGTTGAAAAGATTTTGTGTGCTCGTTTCATTTACCCTGTTATGCTAACTGATTGGGTTTCCAACATTGTTCCTGTTATGAAGAAATAAGGGACAATCAGAGTGTGCGTCGATTATCGGGATGTCAATCTTTCTTGTCCAAAAGACAACTATCCTACTCCCTTTATCAACCAGATTATTGACAATTGTGCTGAATGTGAAATTTTTTTGTTCATGGATTGATTTTCTAGCTACAATCAAATCAATATCCTCTCAGAGGATCAATATAAGACAACATTCATTTTTCCCTGGGGCACATTCGCTTATCGAAAACTCCCATTTGGTTTAAATAACTCTGGGGCAACCTTTTAGAGAGAAATGGATTATGCTTTCAATGACATCAAGAACATTGTTCAACCTTATCTAAATGATTTACCCACACATTCATGAAACCAGACTGATCACCCGATTCATTTTAGAGCTATCTTTCTACGCTGTCGACACTACAAAATACGCCTCAATCCACATAAATGTGTGTTTGTGTTGGTTCTAGTCATTTGCTATGATTCTTCATCTCAAAAGAAGGAATTTAAATCGACCCACTAAAGCTCTAGGCCATTCTTGATTTTCCTATGCCATCAATTTTACTTCAGTTACAGAAACTTCAGGGAAATTCTAACTTCCTAACGAGGTTCATACCCAACTATGCTGAAATGGCTAAAGGATTTACTTGTCTCTTAAAAAAGGGGATTACCTTCCATTGGGGTAAGGTTGCGAAAGATTCTTTTGATGATGTCAAGGATACACTTGTCCGGGCATCATTAATGTATCCCCCCAATTACCAGAGTGATTATTTCTTATATATCATGTAATATCCCTTTTTGGGATTGCTCAGCATGGCATGCCTGAAAAATGCATTTTTCAGGAAGGGCTAGTATGAGACTTGAACCCAGCACTTGGATCCCTTAGAATAGAGCATATAAGTCTGAAATCCAAGAGGAGGCTCCAAACAAATTCTCTTACATGGTTTAAACAAGTCTCCCACCTCTAATACTCTCTAGAAAATGCCCAGTTAAGGGGGCTGCAGCAAAAAATTACTCAAGCAAGGAAATGACAGCGTAATTCTTAGTGAGCCATGTCATATGAAGATGTAATCAGCCATTATATGTATGTATAGCAGAAATTTAAATAAATTCTTGAGTAATCTATTACTCAAATCAAGCAAAGAGACTCAAGAAGACATATTCATAAGAATAGAGAAACATTGCTTTACATAGTTTATTTCGGGCTAAGACTGCGCAGTTTATAGGAGACACTGTAGCAGTAAGTACATAAATATAAAGATGCAGCAATTTAAGCTCAAAGAAATATCGGGGGAGCAAGCTCTCAACCCGTGAAAAGATGATACATCAATCCCTTAAGAGGATTGGCTAGAAACTAGACCAAAATGGCACTCCCGTTAAATGTCGGAGTTGTTGGATAGCAGCAACTCAAGAACTGAAAATAGAAGGAGCTTGTTGTAGATGATGAACCCTCTAAAATAAACTCCTTCAATTGACCTTCCAAATGATAGGCTGATCCTATCATTGAAGATCTCACCTCCCGATAAAATACTGCAACCCTCACTGCAAATGCTCTCTAGGAATTGCGCAGTCAAGGAAGAGGGATGCTCTTCTGCTGATGGAAAATGGTTAGCCTGATGCCAATGATGATGGGAATAAGCTCAGAAAATCCCTCACTGATCTCCCAAAGGAATGGAGACTCCCTCCTCTGAAATACAATGTCGGAAGTGGTGTTGAGGAACCCTCCCCTACAACACCCAGCAACACAGCTCACCCACCAATGGAGACTGCGCTGGAGCTAAATGGAATGCTTTGGCCTCAAGCTAGAATATGGGGAATATGAAAAACAAGCTCTTCCAAGAGCTACTCTATGGAAGAGATGGGATTCCCGCCCGGGAACACCCAGTGCTAGCAGCACTGCATCTCATCTAAATAGATGGAGAATGCACTTGTCAGAGAAGACAAGTAAAATGATAATCAAAACATGAATAGCTATGGTTGCCTCGTTCTCCTTTTAAGAAAATGAAGGTGCCTTGCCATGGGCCCCACACCTTAGGGTTTCCTCCTCCAAGTGATTTTCCCCTCATGCAAACTGCACTGCCCCACCAAGTGATCCTTATCTCTCATAACTGCGCAGTTGACTTGGCCTCCTTTAGACTTATCCATCTGCAAATTATCTCATTTCACACATGGGGTGTGAAATCCAGTTCTTCCTTAATCCATTTTCACATTGTAAGGGCTTTTTATTCAGATTTTATTATCAATGGGTTTTCTTACCCAATTATTCTCCTCCTAGTGCAAAAACAAAAGTTTTTAATATTCCATGAAAATTTGGAATATTACATATCACCATGACTAATACAGCCATTGCTATGGTATTGGTCTAAGAAGAAGATGGGATAGAACATCTAATATATTATTGGATTCATAATCTCAATGATACAGAAGTGAAGTATTCATATGTTGAAAATATATCCTTGGCGGCCGTTCAATCTGTCCAAAGATTTTGCCACTATATCATGTTCCAGAAGACCATTTTCATTTTGGATTGCAACCCTATGACTTACATTCTATCACGTAAATTTCTAGGGGGAAAGTATTCAAAATGGATTGTCATTTTATAGGAATTTGATTTGGAATTCATCAAAGCCAAGTCAAAGAAGTCTTTAGTTTTGGCTGACCTTCTCTGCGACCTTCCCTTTGATAGTACTGCTACTACATTGAAGCCATCTATTCCTCATGAGCCTCTTTTTATGATCAGATCATCTGATTCTTGGTATGGGGATTTTATAATTTATCTCTAGACCCGTACTTTTTTGGCCTAATACCTACTGCTCTGAGAAGCAACATATTTGATACCAAGCCAAATATTATCTGATCGTCAGCGATACGCTTTATTATCGTGGTGTCGATACGATTTTAAGGAGATTACTCACTCATGAGGAGGCCGAAATTTTTTTAAATGACTGTCATGCTAGGGCTTGTGGTGGACACTTTTCTGGATATGTTATCGCGTATAAGATACTCTGTGTCAGTTACTTTTGGCCAACCATATTTCGTGACAGCATCCTCACGATAAGAAGTTGTAATGCCTACCAGATATTTGATCGTAAATTCCACAAATCGCTAGCACCGATGCATCTTGTTATCGTTGTGGGACCATTTGCAAATGGGGCATTAACTTCATGACCTGCAACCCTCGTTCGTCCAGGGGGAATGGTTATATTATTTTCGCAGTAGATTACTTTACCAAGTAGTCCGAACCAATGCCTACATTCAACAACACAGGTGAAACAGTTGCATTAGTCTTTTTCAATCATGTCATCTCATGGTTTAGCGTTCCACAGGCTATAGTCACAGATCATGGTAAGAATTTCCGCAATCACATGATGAATGAGTTGACTACCAAATTAGGATTGTCTCATGTTATTTCTACTCCTTATTATCCACAATCCAATGGACAAGTTGAGGATATTAACAAAATTCTTAAACGAATGCTTCAACGAATGATAGGAGTTCATAAACGAAATTGGAATTTGATCATGTACTCGGCTTTGTGGGCATATCGAACCTCGGTGAGAAACGCAACTAGATTTACCCCCTTTCAATTGGTGTATGGTCTAGAAGCTATCTTGCCTATCCAATGTGAAATACCGTTGTTAAAACTCGCAGTTGACTTGTTACCTGACACCTCTTCTGAAGAAGCATTTATTTTTAACCTCATCCATCTTGATGAAACACATCGTGAAGCCACATTGGCCAACGAAGCGAATAAGATATGTATAAAGGTAAGATTTCCTCATCCTATTCACGAGTAAGCTTTGCGATAGTGAATAGGTGGTCCTCAATGGAAAATAATGTACATCGCGGATGTTTATTTTCCCATCCTTACTAGGTTCAGTCCCTGGATTGCAATACTACAATATATAATCTCTCACTGTCTCTCCTCCAATAGCAGACCCTAAAAGAGAAATGGGCGGACCTCTCCTTGATAATCCTGTGAGAAAATAAATATCCTTCACTAATATTGGGACCACTTTGTCCCAATGATAAATGCAGGTATCGCTGGATTCCATTAACGAACAAGGAACTCCAATAGTTCCTTTTGTTGCCTCATACCCGACAGTCTGAAGTACTTTAGCAACCCGCAGTCTCTGAGGGCTCTTACCGCAACCGGATCGTTTAAGGCAATCATGCTCTATTCCTCATGTTCTCTTTCCCTCCAAGTAATCGTCATTTTGGTCTGATGAATACCTAAAACACAATCATAACACTCGCTAGGATCCTTTTCATGCAAAAAACTAGGGAAAATTTTGGCACACAGAAAGAAACAAAAATGGAAATTGCACCCAACGCACCCCAAGTCAAGGGACAGTGTGTTGCATATGCACCTGGCCATCAATATCAGTGCATTGCAACGCACCTTTCGACATTCAGGGGTGCGTTGCCCTCTGAGAAAAATAAATTTACCCTAAGGGGCTCAAAACCCTAAAAATTTGCAATGAAATGAAATATAAATGCTACTGAAGGAAAGAGAAGGTTCATAGCTCTAACCTGGATCAAACAGTGAGGAAAATTGTCCACAGAATCTGTCACAATCAATTGTTGAAGTTCGGGGGAAAAAACTGGTTCAGAGCTCCAAAATTCAAATGGTAACTTTCAAATGGTAAAAATGAATGGTAAAAACTCTTTTAATTAGTCATTTGATTATTCCAAATCATATTTAATGTTGTGACTATTGTTTTTATTCATTTTTTGCTATGAAACATGTATTTTTAATCCATTTGATGTTGTTCTAAACAGGTTTTACAGCTGATACATCAGATTAGTCGTGCACACTTATTCAAGAATGATTTGACCACAAAGCATACTTTTATCCTTACTTTTCAAGCTTTGATAAAAATGAAAAAGGACTTGAAGCGCACTTTTATCTATTTTTTGAGCTTCGATAACGGCAAAAAGTGAACCCCTGGAGTCTTCTTTTAGCTCTTTTCAGACTCTGATAATGTGAAAATATTCCCGAGCACTTGTCTTTTTGAGCTCGTAAAAGTAAATGAAACGACATCTACTCAGTATAAGTTTAACTCTTTTCCATACTGAGATAGATTATTTACGAAAAAAGAAAACCTTAGTCAAACATGGCTAGGAGGTTCTCTTAGATATCATTTTACACTTTTTCGGATCTGAGCGGTAAATTTACGAAAAATGACTCAACAATGTTACCGATGAAATAGGTAACCGCAATGTTACCTACTTTTTTTTGGTAGCATAAAAAGCACCTGATTTTGAAAAGTGGTGATGTAGAATCACCCCCTTTTTTGTGCACATTTTTGACACTCTAATATTTTTATTTATGAAGTATGAATATTTGTTTTAAAATGTTAGTGATTTTCATGCTAATTTTGAAATGTATTGATGCAACATCAACTTTTTTTTTTTAGAGCCGTGATTTTCATGCTAATTTTGAAACGTATTGATGTAGCATCAACCTTTTTTTTAGAGTGGTGATTTTCATGTTGGTAATAAAAGACAAAACTTAGATAAAAAAATATATATATATATATATATATATATATATATATATATATATATATATATATATATATATATATATATATATATATATATAAACAATTAAAAAAACCAATAAAAATGTTAAAAAAACAAATTAGCTCGTAAAAATAAAAAATTTAAACAAAAACAAATTTAAAAAAAAAAACAAAATTATTCGAAAATTATATCAAAAGAAATGACAAAATTTGAAAAAACACATAATTTAAAGAAAAAAAACAAAAATTAACCAAACAAATTTAAAAAAAAAAAAACATCAAAAACATTTTTTCTAACTTATTAAAAAAAACCATATAATAAAAAATAAAAATAAAAAAAATAAAATAATAATAATAAAAAAAAAAAAAAACAAAATTTAAAATTGAAAAAGAAAATCAAAATAAAAAAAACTATCATTAGAAAACAAAAAAAATGAAAAAAACCACGTGCAAATAATTAAAAAACAAATATACATAAATTTAGTGTTTTTTTTTAAATGAAACAGTTTATATAGATTTTAAAAATGAAAAACTTAAACTAAAAGATTAAAAAAAACAATTGAATTAAATTAAAATTTAAAAAATTTAATAAATAAATTTTAAATTTTAAATTTTAAAAAATAGTTAATCTATAATATTAAATATAAAAAAAAATAAAAATAAAAATAAACAAATTAAATTTAAAATAAAAAAATTGAATTACAGAAAAATAATTTAAAATTTTTTGAAATTAAATTTAAAAAAAAAATCAAATTAAAAAAAAAATATTAAAAAAATAAAAATAAATAAATAAATAAATAAAAATAAAATCAAATAAAAATAAAATATAAAAAATTAAAAACAAAAAAATAATTAAAAAAATAAGTAAATAAATAAATAAAAAACAAAACAAATTAAAACAAATTAAATTTTAAATATAAAAATTAAATTTAAAAAAAAAAAAAAAAATTGAACGGTTGGGCGGCGCCACCCAGCCTCCCACCTAGGTGGCCGCAGAGGCCAGCCGCTGGGCGGGCGGGGAGGCTGCACGCATCCCCTCGCCCTCTTAGCGGCCGACCTCCACCACCACCTGGGTGGGAGGCCAGCGGCTGGGCGGGTGGGGTGCTGCGTGCAACCTCCCCGCCTGCCCAGCGGCCAGCCTCTGCCGCCACCTGGGCGGGAGGCCGGGTGCCGCCGCCCAACCATACAATTTTTTATTTTTTATTTTTTATTTTTTTCGGTCAAACAATTTAATTTTTTATTTATTTATTTTGTTAATAATTTTTATTAAATTTTGCATTTTTTTTTTAATTTCATAATTTTTCTTTATTATTAAGTTTTATGTTTAGTTTTTTAATTTAATTTTATAAAATTTAATAAATTTTGTATTTTCTTTTAAATTTATTTGAATTTAATATTGTTTTTTAAATGTTTTATTTTTTTATTAATTTTTTTTTTGTTAATTACATAAATTTTTTGTATTTTTTTATTTCAATTAATATTGTGTATTTAAAATTAGATTTTTTTTTTTAATTAAACTTAATTTTTTTTTTAATTATTTTCTTTTATTTAATAATTTTTTTTTTAATTTTTTTTTTTCAAGTTTCCATTTTTAATTGATTTTTAAAGTTTTTTAACTTTTTAGTTTAACAATATTTTTTTTTCTTTTATATTTAAAATTTAATTTTTATTTCAAAATTTATTTGTTTATTCATTTTTTATTAAAATTTAATATTTTTGTTTTTAAATTTAATTTGTTATTTTAATATTAACTTTTTTTTTTTAAATTTAATAAAATCTGATATATATACATATTTTAATTTAAGTTCATATCTATATTTTATTTTTTATAATTTAAATTTAATTTATTTTTTATAATTTATTTGTCTTTTTAATATATATTGTTTTAAATTTAATATTTTTATTGTATTTTATTTTTCATTTTTCATTTTTAATTAATTTTTCATTTTTTTACTTTTAATTTAAATAATGTTTTTTTTTTTGTTTGTTTTGTTTTTTTCTTTCTTTTTTAATTTAACTTTTTGTTTTAAATTTTTTTTTAATTTGTAAACATTTTCTTTTCTTTTTTAAATTTAATTTTTATATTTATTTTTTATAATATCCTTCTTTTTTAACTTGTTTTTTCTTTTTTTAAATTTAATATTTTTATTTTGTTTTTATTTTTATTTTTTTATTTCTATATATTTTGAAATTTTAATCTTTAGATTTTTATTTTTATTTTTTATTTATTTATTTATTTTTTAATTTTAGTTTTTTTTTAATGTTTGAATTAAAATTTTTATTTTGTTTTTATTTTTATTTTTTTATTCCTATATATTTTTAAATTTTAAGCTTTAAAATGTTTTTATTTTTAAATTTTTTTTTTTTCTTAAATTCTAGGTTTTTTTTTTAATGTTTGAATTTTAAAAATTAAAAAAATGTTATTTCTATTTTTTAAAATATAAAAAATATGACACAAATTTTTTTTTTTTGTTATTCTAGCATCAACTGGTTTTGTTTGAGGGTGTTTTTTCAATCATTCTTTCAAGAAATAATTTTGTTTTTAGCATAGTTTTATAAAATGTTGAAATTTGACCTTTAAAAAAAACCAAGTGCGTTTTGAAATACACTTTTTTTGTTTTTTGGGGTGTTTTTTCATGTTTTTTTGAGTCTTTTTGGGCTAGAGTTCCCGTTTTGAGGTCAGGTTACCTATTTCATCGGTTTACAGTGTTACTCATGGAGTTTTCTTTTGTCCTATTTTTCAAACTCTTTAAATATGAAAAAGGACATATTTGTCACTATCGTTAGGCTCGTTAAAACATAAAATAGCAATGAGATTTTCGATCATGGAAAGAATCAAGTTTAATTTATCGCTAGACTCATTAAATTATTAAATAGTGATGCATTCACCTGAAGGGTTGAATTATAGATCAAGCATATGCTATCCTCCTCAATCTTGTTAAAAAATAAATAGGTATTGGTCAAAAAATGACCGGGGAAAATTTGGGAAAGAAAACAGAACACTTTATGGTAGCGGTCACTCTTGAACATGACACTTTCACTCCATCATCGTGACTTTTGGGTTGGGTAATCTTCTTGATGGTTCATTCATAGCTATGGTTCATCATACCTTCACTTTGATTTTAGGTCAATGCTGCCAACTTATCTCAGTTTCATTGATATGTTCAAGAGAAGTCATCTAGTGAATACTCATTCTTCTGCAATACTCATAAACCTTAATTTTCATGATATTCATCCTTGAACATTGCTATATCAAGTCACATCTTGTCTCTGAAATTAGTTACTCCCATTTCGCGATAAAGTGGCTTCCTGTTGACATCATCTCATCATCCAGGAAGTTTACTTAGAAACATGATCTTCTAGTACCATGAGGCTTGTTACATCATCGAAAAGTTCCTCGCTTCCGGACCTTTGACAAAAATATTTTTTTGGCGTTCGACATCAAATCATCTATTCACGTCTTGTAAACTATACTACAGTACCTTGAGAGCCATTAACATCAATGGTGGTTCTCTCGCATTTGTTAATAGCTCACATCATTGGCTGGTAATCAAACGATGTCTTACCATGTTCGACTACAAATAATATATTCGCATGGCTAGACTTGTACTCGAACGATCGAGTGAACAAGACAAGAAGACCCTAGATCTATTTTCATCCATCTGGGCTGCGATTTCAGGATTATTGTACACATTATATGTATGATGAATTTACATACAGATCGTCATTTGAACATGCGCCTATATCTGTAGGCATGTCTGTAAGGGGAAGCATTCCAATGTAGAGGACTTTCTGAACTATGTACATGTTATTAGATAGTTTATGTGTTGAGCATGGGAATGCCTCCCTCAACAATTCGTGATCAAAATGAAAATATCATGATGTAATGTATTGTAATATTGATGCAAGTCACCGCTCCACTTCAGTTCCATCTCATCACATCGTAAAGCATCACATCCAAATACTATTATTATTATTTTGACTTCATGCTTTAGGGGGCAGCTATTATAGGTCAATTTGGGCATCATCCCCCATGACTTGGTCAAACTAGACATCATCCCCGTGACCAATGAAATAGGGTATTTCATCCCTTATATTTCAGTTGCTATATGCCCTAAGAGAAGAAAAATTAATTCATGGCTTCTATTGTGAGATTTCCAAGATTTGAAGTATATTTTATATCACTTATTAACTCACCAACGCAACCTCTAAAGGGACTAACTGTGTTGCAGTGCCTCCGTTCAAGGGTGCATTGCAGTGCACTTCCCGACATTCAAGAGTGTTTTGGTCACCTAGGAGCGGAATTATCATTGTTCCGGGAATCTCCACATGGCCAATGCCTTCTAGAAGAGTCCATATGTGTCAAATTTCGAATCCAAGTGTCCATCTAACACCTCTAAACTTGGGAACATATCTTGCATATTATTATAAATTCATTCATTGAGAAGCTACCATCAGTTTCCCTTAAATTGAGCACATATCCTAGTGCTAGGGAAGGAATAATTATGGTAAAGTTATGTTGTTGGATTCTCATTTGAGAGAGTGAAAGTACTGATATGTTGCTAGTATGATGTTGGATGTGATGAGTTTGGAATGAAGCTGGAGCTGGTTGGCAACAAATCAATCCATTGGTTGTAACATCCCCCTTCTACTCTTTAATAAAGATTGTTGTTCATTTTCCCATACATGTATCTATTTCTTGTGCAATGGATTCTTGAATGATATATGTATTTCATATCTAATCGATTTGATTGAGTAATATAAGTAGATATCTGTATATTGCATGTTGTTTGTTGTTCTCTATTTGTGTTTGGAGGAATCGATTTGGTGATTTGAGTTGGATTTGAGAGCGACGACAACATCGACAGAAGGAGAAGGAGAAGATATTGAATCACAAGTAGGCTCTTTCACCATTCCGTATATCCGTTTGTTTTAGAGAAAGTGATAGTAATTATTTCCTTCGTTGTTCTAAGTGACTAGCACCATACTTGGGGAATTGTTTTTATCCATAGATCGAATTTCCGCATACGTATTTCCACATGTCCTCTTCCCCATCGTCTTCCCAAAACAATGAAAACACGACAAATCACCCACTTAAACAACCAACCATAGATTGACACTTGGCATAGTGTCATTAGACAAATTAAAGGGATATCTGAATATCCTTTTACGTAATTAGCCGCTTATGTCACCATTCTGTCTCTTTTCTCATAAATTTTTTAATTGTTTAGGAAAATGAACAACAAGCTCTATCTTCTCATCCGAGTTGGTTTTCGACGAAACGAAATGCGTCAAATTCTTGAGCACTTTGTGCCTTCATTGTCATTTAGTTTCCAATCGATTCCGAACACTTCCATTTTTTTAGCTTAACATTGAGGACCCGATCACTAATGTAGCAAGTAAACCCAATTCTTCTTCGTGGTGGTTTAAGGCAGTGCCACCAACCAAAATATTCTCGTGAGCATGAATTTATCTCTAGTTACAACTCAGAATCTAGTTATGGATGACTACATATCTAGGCTCTAAAATCTAGCTCGGTTTAGGTTGTGGCTGCTGATTAATAAATCTTTGAAGCTAGTAACTAACCATCAATTTCCCCCGTCGTACACAAGGTGAGAATATAAGAAATATTCATTACAAAACTAGTCAATACTTCGAGAAAAAATTGTGGCATGACCGATATCTTCTTAGTTGTTGAATTAAATTGTGTAGCTAGAAATCCATCTAAGGTGAATCTTCATTCTTGATGGAGTATTGTTTCAAAACATATTTCTAAATGATGGGTGTGCTTACAAAAATTATTATAAGGGTGAAGATGAAAACATTGATCTTTCACGTACAACTTGATCACAATGTTGGCATCTATAAATATATTGTTGTGGGACATGAGCAAGTGAAGGCTGCAAATCATCTTGAAGAAACCCAACACTATGAAATTGGATGGGTTTGGAATAGCTTGGAATATGAAAGGACACATCTTTATCATATCCAAGACTAGTTTTGTTCCTATTGTTAGAAGAACTTCTTCCCAAGCACGATGGGCTTGGGAAGTGTGAGTTGAACCTCCGTATAGTTAAAATATGCTCCCGAAATGGCCTCAAAAAATATGATAAATATTTGATCACACGTGGGAGTCATACTCTAAGAATGAGTTTATCTACAACTCATCTTGTTGTAGATGGGAGTCACATAAACTTGATCTTGTCTTGTGCATTTTGGAAAAAATTCGAACAAGTCAATCGAAAGGTCCGTTGATTAGTGACCGTGTGTAACATAACCCCTATTATCCCTAGCTCCTAGCCTTGCTGTTAGAAGGGGAGGAAGTTACTATACTAACTCAATATACAAGGTCAAGTTATGGAAATGGGGCCTAATTTTTTCCTTTCCTTTACCCTTCCAAAAATTGAAATGGATGATACCATCATGCTTGTCTTGTTTGTAGATTATTATGATCATATAAATGTTTTTCTCCGACCTGATATTTAGAACCTAAGATATGGCCATCCACAAATTATCCATTTAATTGGTGGGCATCTTTTCTGTCGAACCTTACCATGTGTTGCCCACATGATAACTTCAATTGCTATCTCGTTGGCCTCTCCCTACCCATTTACATAGATTTCAATATCTTCATGCTTAGAAAGTGTGCTTAAGTTATTCCAAGATCAGCACATACACTATAAATTATGCATTTCACATGATATTTAGACACCTATTTACATTCCTCATTTATGCAAGAAAAACACTCCTCAATATTAGTATCACATTATTTCCATGCTATAAAAAAGATGTAATAAAAATCATGAGTAAAAACATAATAGTGAACTTATATTCTAAGAGAAATGGAAATTAAGAGTGGGACTCTAACTCCCCACCCAAATCTGCATCTTGAGGAGGAGTTCTCTCCGTAACAATAATTCAAAAGTTTCACTCTCGCAACCAAGTGTACCAAGGCCACACCGCCTTCACCCACTAGAGTCTGAATAATAAGAGAAGAGTTATTTTTAGTTCAAAGGAAGGTACAACAACAAAAAAAGCTACCATGGGAGCGTGATCACCCATATAGGTAGTTCCACATAGAGAGAAAGCCTCAAAGGTTCCCAACCTGTGGCCACACCTAGTGGTTCAACGACCTCTCAAGTACGCAATTATCTCTAACTCTTGGCCAAAAGAGGGTTCATCGCCTTGCAAGCTTCCTAGTGGGTTCAACATCCCTTGAGAAAGGCACACATAATGGGTTCAAATTCCCGCCTCAAGGTAAGCCACTTACTCGTAATTTATTTTATCTAAGATAGTGAGCGACACACAAAGTGGTTCAACAATGAGTCAAGCAGAGGGAACTCTCTCTTATAAAAATATACTTTGTTCCAATTCTAGGAAGAACAAGATGAAAAAAAAAATTGAACCAAGTAGTACAACCCTCAAACATAACCCCCTACTATCATCATTAATCTCTTTAAATGATTACCTTCATCCCTAAATTCAAAAAATTTTCCTTTCATGGGGCGTAGAGATGTTGGCCTCTTTTTTGTGTGTAGAGGTGCTTTCTCTTCTGCAATGTGCGCTCGCAGGTACTCCTCTTTTTCATTAATTTCCTCCCACTAAAGGATATCACTATCATTTACAACATGTGGGCATAAACCTTTGTTTCCCTGTCAATATGTCGACGTCATTTAAACTTCCATTTAATTCCCATTATCTCCTACAAATATTTTTAGAGGGTTACTTATGGTTCCCAACCACTCCCTTTTTGGATGAATTTATTTGAAAGCGATTCATTTAAAGACAAAATATTTGGCACTTATATCGTCTCATTTCAAGTAATTCTCCTTTCTCAAACTCGGGTCCAAGGTCCCAATTTCTCGTGTTTTTTCACTCGACAAAATAGATAATAATTACTACATGAGGGAATATTCCCAAGGTTGTCATAAACCCTCCTCTTTGGACGAACACCATCCTTGGTGTTCTATAACCAAAAACAAAAAAAGATAGCCCTTAGGTTAAAAACCATATAGAGCTTTATAGGCATAACTTTGCAGAATTTTAGTTACAAATTTATTTACATTTGCTTCATTCAATAAAATAAAAGGATAGTTTTCCCACATTTGATCACTATTTCCTATGTAGCTTCCTGGGCCTAAAGTGCCTCCATTTCACCTTTTTCTTTGATTCTAGAGCATGAGCTACCTCCATTCCAAGATTCATAGAGGTTTCTACGGAATTCTCCCTCTAGTTATACCCCCATAGCACAAACCATTAAATCACATTATTAAAATCTAGCACATCTATTTTAAGCAAATAAACATGGAAAAACATCATGAAATTTTACTTAGAGGAAATTCTATCCCATAGGCTACTAGTCTATTCTTTGAATGACTCTAAAATGGCCGACAAAACCATGTTGCAAGCTTGGAACATGGACCAAATTTCAAGGAGGTTTTCTTTGAGTCTAACTCTCAGAGTATAATGCTCTCCAATCTCAAACTCTATATGTTTCCTATGCTAGTCTACATAGAACTTTTGTTTGTCTTGTGCTACTTTTTTAAATTCCTTTTAATAGTTTCCATTTCTAACTCCATTTATTTAACATATTAGGTTTGTTGAGAACCCTATTCATCGCATTACTCCATTTGATAGAAGTGTTTGAACTCCTCACACATAGTACTTCGTATGGGCTCATCTTCAAATATTATTGGTACTCATTACTGTATGAAAACTCTCTAAGTGTGGAAGGTATTCTTCCCATTTATTTGGCTTTGTGCATCATATATATCCTCAAAATTTCCTCGAGGATCATATTTGTCTTCTATATTTTCCCATTTGTTTGTAGATGATAAGTGATACCCAAAGTTAATTGTGTCCCCAAACCTCGCAAATAGTTCCTTCCAAAACCTTGAAGTGAACTTAGCATCTCTATCTAATATGTAGATCTTCTTTGGGAATCCATGCAACTTACAATTTCCTTTTATGAAGACTTGAGCCACCTTGTTCAAATTTTCAACCACGACCGTGACGGCATCATGTTGTCTAGAAGTCCTTGGAAACCATATAATAAAGTCCATGGAAATCACCTCCCATTTCCATTCTAGAATGGGAATAGGTTGTAGTAAACTAGTCAGATGCTTGCATTCGAATTTCCCTTGTTGGCATTCTTATCAAAATAACATCAACTACCTCTCTTTCAAATCAAAGCCAATAGTAGAATTTCCCGATTATTGTTAGGATCTTTTGGTGTAAAAATGAGGCAAAAATATGGCTTTTCTTGGAATTATTTTAATATAAAGCTTCTTTAGTTTATCTTCATCTAGAAAATAACAAATTCTATTTTTTGAATCGAATAATCCCCCATCCCTAGAGAAAAATTCCTTTTCCTTTTCACCCTAGGTTGTTTTGTGCAGCTTCCTTTTAATTTTTATATTTCTTATCTTATTGCCAAACCTCTTCTAATCCTTTTCTTCCTTGAGATTAGTCCCATATGAATTTATGGTTGATATATGGCACATTTTGAACCCTTCTATTGAGTTCACCCTCCACTCAATTCTCTTTTTCCATTAATGTACTTAATCTCAAAATAAAACTCACCGATCGTGGCTAGCCCTCTAACTTACCTCGACATTTATTTTAGGCTTCATCAAACAAATACTTCATCCATCCATGGTCAACATTAGAGTGAATATTCAGCCAAGGAGGTAGTTCCTCCACATTTTTAATGCATAGACGATGGAAGCCAACTCTAAGTTGTGGGTTACATAGTTATGCTCATGCACATTTAACTTACTTCGGGATTAATAACAAACTACTTGTAGTTCCCGTATTAAGACTCCACTGAGTCCCTCTTTGGCAGCATCTCAGAAAATACAAAATATTTGTTCGTCTACTTTAGCACCGGTGCATTTATGAGAGAAGTTTCTTCTGCCTGATTGAAACTTCTGAAACACCTTCAATTGTACATTCAAAGTTTTCCTCTCTCTTTTGCAATGAAGTGATTGGGTAACCAATCTTTGGAAGCTTTTGATGAATCTTCATAGTATTCTGTCAACCCCGTAAAGGACCTAATCTTGGTCACATTATTTGGTGTTGCCACTCTGATGATAGCCTTCATCTTCTAGGTCAAGAAATAGTCCCTCTTGAGACAATGTGTCCTAAATAATGGATTTGTGACTAGAAGAAGTCACATTTACTAATATTTGCATGCATTTTGTGTTTTCTTAACATCCGTAGCACCGCACCTAAATGTTCCTCATGCTCCTTGGTCTTTGAATACACCAATATGTAATCAACAAAAAACATTACAATTTTTCTATTAGGGCGTAACGCGGTGTTCATTAAGCACATAAAAGTTGTAGGTGCATTTGTGATCCAAGGGTACTACCACAAGCTCATAATTCCCCATAACCTAGTCCGGAATGTTGTCTTGCGGATGTCTTCATCTTTAATGCATTTGATCGTATCCAAATCTTAAATCAATCTTGGATAATATTGTTGCTCCCTCAGTTGATCAAATAAATCATCAATATGTGGCAGTGGGGTGTATGTTCTTAATGGTTACTTTATTCAATTGTTTTTAATCGAAAATGTCCGAGGTGCCATCTTTCTTTTCACAAATAATACTAGTGCTACCCATGGAGACACACTTGGCCTTATGTAGCCTTTGTCCAACATTTATTTTATTTGTAGCTTCAACTTATTTAACTTCGAAGTACTCATTCTATATGAATTTTTGATGTTGGGGCTGCTCCTAGCATTAACTCAATGGAAAAATCAACTTCTATGTGATGAGGAAACCCATATTTCTTCGTGAAATACATATTGGAATTGGTTTAAATGGGATGCTTCATTAGAATGTCTCGGCCATCACCTTCAACATTGTTGTTGCTAGCTTTGGTGGTGTTTTTTATTTGAATAGTAAATAAGATACACCCTTTCCTCGCGACTTCTTTTTGTCTTGCATGGTTGTAATTAACCTCATGGAAAATGGGTTTCTTAATTTCCCTGAAATATTATTCCCTTCCGTGACTCATCTAATAATTTTATGGCTTTCTCAAAAAACATCTACCTTGATGTGATTCATATACAACCAATCCATTCCTAGAAATTTGTTGTATTATCCCAATGGTAATACGTTCAAAATTGGAAATAATCGCATGCCATTAAGCCTCTAGTGGGCACACTCTCACCCAATGCTCCACTCTTTTCTTTGCTCCTGTGGACAGTTTGATCTCGCCATGATTCCTTTATGTGATTTCTAAAATTGGCATCACCTCCAATTTATGGGTTTACATAGCTATATTTAGATCCCATGTCACTTAAAATAGAGATAGTTTAGTCAAGAATCTTACCTTCCATCTCAATTATGGATTCATGATAGTTGGCCCGTCTATTTTCCAATGCCGCACAGACCCCGAGTGGCGTTCCGGTCCACTTTTAGGACCGTTTTGACCTCCCGGATGTTCTACAACTTTTGAGCCATCATTTTTATGCTATGGGAAATCCTTCCCTAGTGGGATATTTCCCTTGAATTCTTTATCATAACCTTCACCAATTTTTAACTTGTTTTGCTCCACAATAAGAATCAAATTTTGTTCTGCAATTAAATTTTATAGGAAGTATTCATTTTGCCAGATTGTATTTAGAAGCTGTAACCTCACCTTCTTATCTTTTATTTTTAGAGATGAACACTTTCATCAACAAATTTTATTCATGTTTTAATATCTAAGAGGTCAGACACTCTGGGCTATTACCTTTGTTGTCTGGTCTATATCAATTTATTATATATATTTAATATCAGAATCCACTAGCTCAACTAGAACCCTTACTTTTCCTCCTTATATGCACACATTTTAGGGAGCCAAATAAAACATACCTCATTAGAAATCGATCCCACTATAAGCCGCATAAATCCTTTGAATTGCTATCATAATACCTTTTAGATAGATATTTTCTTCCTAAACATTCTCAAACTCACCCCAAGACAATTCTTCTTCTTATGCTTTACATTCTTCAAGTCTTCCCACCGTATGTCAACTTTTCCTTTCAAGTTGAAGGTAGCCACCTTTCTTTCATATTCTCGCAGTATTCATGAACCTTGAAGAAAATTTTAATCCCGAGAAGCCATGATTTAGCATCATCAAATGCAGGAGGTTTGGATTTCTTAATCTCTTTTGGTAAATACTCTTTTTCCTTTTCCCTTGTCATGATGATGATGATGACTATGTCTACGAATATCATTCGTTAGTTCCTCTGGTAGTTTTTCCTCCGTTCTAGGCATCCAATCGAGTACCCTCTCTTATGGTGTCTGGTGAGCTCCATTATTGAAACAAGAGTGTTTCAACCCTGTGGCTACCAACTTAAATTATCGACCTAGGGTTCATACAAAATTAAGAGGGGTCGAAACCGTACGTGTAGAAAACACCTTCCTTTTCCTAGTTTGACTCTCTTGATGCAAGTGCAAGAAGGAGAAAAAATTCAAATGAGAAAATATATAGGTAAGTTGCCAATCCTAAGTTGCAAAAAAGGTGAATAATTAATAAGCAAACCTATTCTACTTTTGCTTATGCTAAAATTTATAGAAAAGGAAATCTATTATATTTGCAAAAATGTAAAGAATAATGAAAAACTAAGTAAAATATAATATATCTTGTTGGAAAGGAAATGGCATTAAAGTAGTTCTATTATATTTTGAAAGAAAGGAATGTTGAAATAAGAATTTCAAAGGGGCTTCGATTTAATTTTCCTTAATTAAATTGGAAGAGAAAATTGTACTCAAAACTCATGACAACTCATATATATATATATATATATATATATGACTTATATTAGTTAACTAAGTCGAATGACCGAGTTAGGTTAGGAAATACAAGTTGAGGGTATAATAGGATGCATGTGGATTTGTCCCATGATTTAAGGGGGACCTAAGAGAAGTTATTTGTGATTTGTAATTAGTTAACTCAATTAATTGAGTTAAAATCACTACAAAAAAAGGTCATTCATGAGGGTCATGCTCCAGACAGACCTTTAAGGTTCGCTACCAATGTTGTATATGGTGATAGTCCTTAAAAGAGCGTTGTTGTAAGTGCATATAATGATGGTCCTTTAAGGCTTTGTCACCAAATCCATTTTCAAAGGACACTTTTGGTGAGGGCTGTTAAAGGTTCATCTTTTATTCTCTCTTTAGTGATACTTCTAGTTACGATATTTTATTGACCGTCACCAATGTTTCTTGGTTACTTTTGGTGGCGACCAAAAATGTTCATCGTCATCGATTATTCCAATGCCTTTAAATGTGCATGTTACTATATTTTTTGTCAAAATATAATGATTTAAGACCATTATTATGGAATATTTTTCATGAAGTGTCCAAGACCATAATGGTTAGAGTCAATCAATTTGTTAAGAAGTAATTAGTGTGTATCATTTCTCTCAAGGAATGAGAATATATTTTCATATGAGTCAACACATGATTCATCTCTATTATGACTATTATCTAAAATTTTCTTTTAGATATGTCTCAATTGCAAGGGAACTATATTATTTAATACATAACAAATCTTTGTTATTTATATTAATGATAGCACCTTGCACTCCCTCAACGATCTTGGCACACCTTATCAAGCTACATATGACTAACATTCCTGGCACCTCACATGTCTTAGAACATATTTGTACTAGAATACATATTTCTATGACTAGGACACCTAAGCACATGTTGGTAGGCCCTATCATAGAATAAGACTCTCCTAGAATGTGTTGGCATGCCCTATAGTCCTTAGCATTCCCCGGAACAATTTGGCATGTATTAACATACATTATCACTTGGCACATTGGAAACTTGGCATGTAGTGGAACCTATTATTAGTCTACCTAGTATGCCCCTTGGAAAAAGATAAAGTCTTGACGTATTAACCCTCTTATGTTTTAATTTCCTTGAATTTTAGCTAAGTTCTTCATTTTTTTTCCTTGACACTCTTCGACACATACTGGCATACGTTAGCACTTTTCTACATCATAGCATGCTCTACGTCTGGCATGTCTCTCGAAGGCGTTCCTGAACTACTTGGCACATGTTAACACACATTGGAACTCCCTTAGCACACTCGGAACTGACATGCCCTAATATTCCATAGCATGCCTACCAAAGGATTAACATATCTTGTCACTCCCTCTATTGGCATGTCGCCTAGCACTCATTCACACTCCCTATCACACCATCATATTCATTCACTTGATGCATTTCTAGACCTAGTTTTGCGGTTCCCTAGTACCTCCTACACTCTCAAAGATGTGCATTAGTACTCTCCGGCACAAAGTTAGCACTCTTTGACATGCTCCCGCTATTTAATAACATGTGTATCAATCCCTAAAACACATCGGCACTTGGCACATGTTGGTGCTTGAAAGTATTAGCATGTCAAACATTCATTGAGATTCCTTGGTATGCTTTTCCATGGTTTAATATTAAATTTATTTGATATCAATTGTTGAGAAAGTAGATGAGAAGTAACAAAGGAAGATTTGGCATGTAGAATGCACTAACACTGGGCACTTGGAACCTATTGGCACATAGTGTTGGTGTGCCTATCATGCCCCTTGCTAGCCACCTATAATATTTTGTTATACCAAAAAGGTGGCCAAATCTGTTTTGTTTCAAGGAACAATTTTTCATTACTAAAATTTGCTGGCTCTCACACTTTGTAGGCCTCATGCCTCCGTCCAAAATCTTCATCACTTTCCCCGTTACTCCCCGTCGATTTCCCGTAAGAAATCGTCAAAACCATCATTTTTCCCCTTTTCTCCCACTCATAACTAACCTTCATTTACTCCCCTTTTCTCCATATTATTTCCCTACTTTTCATAAGTTTCTCCTTCCATTCATGAAAATCCTCTTGACATGGTTTAAAACTTCTTTTTGAGCCGTGCCGAACCCCCAAATCCATTTAAAACCTTGAAATTTTTCATAAAAAACAAAGTTTCATTGCTATGGACCTAAGCCCTTGGGCTAAGCCCTAAACCACTTCCCACCATACGCTTTGGTCCGGAACCACTTGCTAATACGTTATTGGTGTTAATCACATCCTGAAGAATCAAAGACTTGGAAAGTCTTGCCATACTCCAAAAGTTCCGATTACCATTAGCCTGAGCGTTTAAGACCCCCGATCATATTATTTCCTCATATAACCATAGAGCCTTAATTGGCCATAAACCATTGAAAAAATCCCTCTCCGATCAATATTTTCCTTCCTTTGTAAACCAAAAACCCACTTTCCGAAAGTTTTAAACTTAAAACTACGTGTCGAATATAAAAATGGTTGATTGAAAGAGCCGATCGCGCAATCGCAATCGGAAACAACACAAATGGGTTGATCGGAAAGACCAAGCTCAATGGACCGATTGCGATTGGCCCTTGTCTTTATACTCCTCAGCATATTACATTCCGTGAAAACCACCGGCCCCACAATCGGTGCCTATTTCTTTTACTTATATATATTTTCCGCCCAATCCATTATAACTTGTTTTATTTGCAAAAACTTTGGTTTTCATATGTTTAAGGGTTTTTCCCGCCGGTGTGTAGGTCGAAGCAATCTCACCGTTGATCTAGTCCTTTGATCCAACTACTCGCGCTCAATCGCATCGCAAAGTTTCAATCGCATGTTGTTGTGTGACCCCCCGATCGTCGATCCCCCGATTCAATCCCGACCATTGATCTAGTCCTTCGATCCAACGCGCCCGCGTCAATCGCATCGCAAACTTTCTCTTAATCGCATGCTGTTGCACCCCCGATTGCCACATCCTCGATTAAATCCCGACCGTTGATCTTGAAATGCCGCATCGACGCGCCCGTTACCAATCGTAAAATCTCAATCGCATATTGTTGTAGACTTCGATTGCGCATCCTCCGATTAAATCCGCCGTCCATTTCCCGCCTATCCAACGGTCCTTATTCCCTCCGATTGCAAGTCTTACCGCCATTTCAAAACCCTTCCGTATTCATTTTTCCGCCATCGATCCCATCTCCGCAGACCCGCCGCTAATCGCATCGCCGTGTTTCAATCGCACGCACTTACCGCCACCCCCGATTGAGATCCTCCGGAGCCAGATCTCGGGACCGTCCACGTGTCCAGACGGACGAAGTCCAAAACCACCCCGCCTTATTTCTTCTCCCCGCTCTCATTTTTCTCGTTTTGCGCCGATCTCCACCGTTAGATGCTTTTATCCGACTACGCCTCTCCCCGCCTATCCTAAGAAGCAGGGACTCATTTTGTGTGATTTCTTAATTTTTTTGTGTTTACGGTGTGTTCTGAATGTTTTCCATTGTATAACGAAGAAATGCCAAGGGCTTCGGGAATGACGCATTCTCATGCCCTCGTTTCATTACGTAGAAGCCATTCACGGCTCTATTCCATGTTTCGCCGTACTTTATGAGTATTGATGCCGGGGAAGCCCCGGCCGCGCGGGTCTGCACATCGACAAGACATCGTTTTAATTCAAACATGCTTAAAGAGTATCGCTTTGAAGACAGCACAACAGATGAAGATTGAAGACATTTTTTATGGGGATTACGGCTAAGACAGTTATTAAAAGCCTAATCCCCAACGAAAATACGCTTTAAAAGAAAACCTAAAGCTTTTATCGTATGGAAGCTCTCCACCGCCACATCTAAGGCAAATTGATTCTACCACCACCACCGTTGCCCTCAAAGCATTCAAATAGAGGCCGAAGTTAGTTGAAGAAAAACCGATATTCGCCCAAGACAAACCCAAGGAAATTACTCCACACAACCGTATAGAGAACAAAGTCAAATAAAGCTCCCACCGAGCTTTGATATTTATTGTAAATAGTTAATACAAGAAGTTCCACCCGTGAATTTCTTCATCGAGCCCCTCAAAGGCCACGAAGTCTTGAAACCAGACAATTATCCCGAGAGATCTTTTCTCGCATCACCTCCTCTATCCTTCTATAAATACCTCGAAGAAGATGAGAAATTGTTGGTTGCGTAACTTTGAAATACACTTGAGCCTTTCTAGACTTTATTTGTACATAGTGTTCATCGTCTCTTGAAGCTCGTTTGCGCTAGATTAGTTAGGTTGAATAGTGAAGATGATTGCTTAACCGAAACATTGGACTTGAAGATTGTAACTGCTCTGACATCAACATAAAAGTTGTTTCTTGGGATCCCGGTCTTTATCAATCGGTGAAGTGCTTTTTCTTTGTTAATCGTTTTCCTTCTATGTATGCCATATTGTTCATTTTCCCTCTCAGAAAGAACAATGAAACAGGTTAGGATTTTCTTCGTATAACAAAGAACCTTCTCTCGCTCGAGAAATCTTTATCTTAATGTTTTCTTCGATTTATTTAAGAATGATTCAATACAACAACAGCTTAGGAAATGTTGGTTTCCTCGTCCTTCACAGGCTCAAACATTGTTCTCAAATGTTATTTCCATTATTTGCTATTAAAGTTAGACTACAGAGAAGATATGGTTTGCCCGATTCCTAGATTCTTTCTCCAAAGGCAGAGCCCCCGAAAGTTTCCCCGTGCTGACTCGAAAGCGTACTAGGTTTAAAAGTACTTTATCCGATCTTAAGTTACACTCTCGTTTTTCTTATGTGTTTTCATAGCCTTCTAAAGGTAATTATGTGGATTACCGGATTGTTTGCTTCACCAGCCGTTGACAAGAACTTGCCCAAGAAGTCTATGGTTAGCCCCCGTCCTTGGTTGGTTTTAAAATGCTTACTTAAGAGGCTTTTCTTGTTTGACCGACTTATAAATCCCTTCCGAGAAATTATTATCGCTCTACCCTCCAACATTTTAATGTTTCCATTTCATCATTTTAATATCAATAATCTTGTGGTATAGATGACTTGCCCCTTGGATCACACTTGATGTCGTTTGTTCAATTAAAGCCCGTATATGACTCCATAGCCCAATGGACTAAAAACCAGCGTTATATCTATCTATCTCGCTAAAACTCGTTTCATTTGTCAAGAACTTCTACCTTTGAAACTTTTTGCACTTAGGACTTTCCTCAAGTAACATTTCATGCTCAACCATCCGTGCAAAAAAAAAAAAATGAAACCCTTGGCCTTCATAACTAGCTCAATATCAATACCCAAGCCTTTCAAAGACAATATCCATCTTTGTACATATTGGAGAGATCCTCCTCCGGATTCAGAGGCTAGATCCTAGAATCCCAAAGTTGGTTGAAATGATGTTAACTCCGTGATTGGAGACTCTCCCAATCTTGCTAATAAAATTGTGAGACTAACATTTCTCGTTTACTCATTGACCGAGTGTTTTTAATACCTCGTAAAACCCTTTATTCAAGAACACTGAGAGTAAAAAGTGTTCTTCGTTAACGCTTAAGATAGGTGAATATGATGAAACTTGTTTGAATCGTTGACAAGTTAGGTGAAACCTAGGTTTCTCTTAAGACTTCATCTAACCTGAAAAATCAAATTGGCTTAGCCATAAGAGTAAGACTCCGCCTTGTCTCGCAACCTTAGCTAAGTTTTGAAACAAAGTTAGGTTATTCTTTAAATAAATCCACAAAACTCGAAAATGACTTAGAAAAACCTAAAAATATTTCGTATTGGAATTAACAAACATGGTGGTGGACCATAAGAGCTTTTACCTTCCGAAAGGAGCTAAAAATTTCCACTTGGCGACTCCACAATCCCAGCGTACCTTAAGACTCCACCGGGGAAGAACCCTTATCATTATAAAATCATTCAAAACTCGCTAGAGGACTGTAGGATTAAGATTTGTGTAAACAAGCTTAGTTAACCTCTCAAAGATTGTCATATCTCGGTTGAACTTTTCTTGTTTTAGGTCTAAAACAACATAGCATAGCATTTCAAAAAGATTCACACTAGAGCCCACCCGTAATCTCTAACCCAATTGAGATAGTTGATAATCTGTGTAGTGTTATCCTTTTGAAGTCTCCTAAGGTTAAATTATTAATCGGTTTTCGCATCACCCTTGAGAGCTAATTCAAATTTCCGTAAATATTTCGCCCTCTCAACAATCACAAACCGACTGTGAGGAACCCATTTAGGACTAGGTCATTTGATGATATAATCCTAGCTTAGACTCGAATCTTCACTTTCATCTCCGAAACAAGTGAACATCCCGGGTAGCAGGAAACAACACCTCCCCGATTTACATTTCCTTCACAATTTAGGTGTCTCTCATCCAAGATCATCTCAACAAATACTCGGTCCATCCACTTCTACTCACCCTACATCCACCGGCTCAAACCACTTCACCTCACCCCACTTTCCCTTCGTAAATCCACCTCCACCTCCTATCATGGCAAAGATGGTATGCTCCTTAGTCCTTCCGTATTCATTAGTCAATCTTCTGATGTGATTTATCACCAAAAATTCCATTGTATGATGCTAGCAATACTATAACAAGATCTCAACATGTGGACAAGATGAATGACTACTTTATTTAAACTAAATCGATGGGATGATTCCGTCAAGCTTAGACTATTTGCTCAAAGTTTGCTAGAGAAGCAAGAAAATGGTTTAAAGGTTTAACCCCCCCATAGTATTAACGATCTCCAAGCCTTCCATCAAACATTCTTAAACAAGTGGGAAGTGAGAAAAGAATCCTCCAAGTCCTCGTCGACTATAACAATCTCCATAGGAACCCCCGGGGGAAAGGCACAATCTTATTGTACCGTATTTAACATCGTCTATAATGCACTTTTCCTCGAATCCAAAAACCTCCTCAGGGCTCAGCCTTTAAACAAATTTCCCCGAAGGGTTTGATCCGTACATGACCTATTCACTAAAAGAGAGAGATTTTGCAACTCTTGAAGACATGCAAAGGGGTGCTTCGTGGAAGTGAACTTTATGGAGAAAAGAGAAAGAATGAAGAGCGAGAAGAGAGTATCTTTTAGAGAGAGAACCACACCTTTCTACTTCCAACTCAAAAATGGAGAGAATGATGGAAGAAAATGAGAAAGAGATGAGCATAATTAAGAGAGCACAAGCAAATCAAAATCAAACTGCCTCTCAAAATAGAGAACCATAATCGTAATGTTAGAAGGAACCAACCTCCGTATTTACCCAGGGAAGATGATCAATCGCATCACTCCTCCCTTTCATCAAAACTATGTAAGTGAGGTTGAAGAAACAAGACATAATAGAGGAAGAGGATATCAACATGTTTTAAAGCAAGATGATGACTTGGAAGTTCATTATGATAGAAAACAAGGTCTTCATAATCTCTTATGATGACAAAAGAAATGGTAATGAAAATGATTATCAAGATACGGAAAATACCATGCAGAACCTCAAAGATAATATGACCTTTAGAAGCAAGACCACTAACAAGCTCCCAAATACCAAAACCTTGACAAATCCTCTCAAAGCAACACCGTTACCTAAACTCAAAACAACCAAACAAAAGACAAAAATGCTGGTCGTTAAATCCGATAAGGATAAGGAGAAAAACACCTAAAATTCTGAAAAACAGAAAGTGAAGACATCACGCACTAACACTTCAAATTAGTACCTTCACAACAATTGTGTCAATTAAAAACAATCAAAGAAGTCAGAATTGTTGATAGAGCACACTAATAAGGTTGAAACAAGTGCTTCAAAGAATCAAACCCCTTTCAAATTTCGAACAGAACAATCTTAAAGATCAAAATCTCTCGTTCCATTAATTGAGTTAGTCGCCCAACATGTATATAGGAACCAAATTTTGAAGGCTTTAAATATAGAGGAAAATGGAGATACGGGGGCGAATCTTAGTGACGACCTACCAGAGTTGATTTTTGGCCCTAAGATGAAGGGAAGTTTCAAGAAGGACCAGCCTCCCTTTTATGTGAGTTTGAACATTCATGACAAAATTCTACACAACGCTATGCATGATTCCGGGGTTTTCATAATTTAATGCCTAAAGTCATGGATGAGAGCCTTGGTTTAGAAATTACTGGACTCCTACAAAGACCTATACTCCTTTGACTCAAATAGAGTAAAATGTCTAGGATTGATCAAAGACTCGTGTTACCCAGCTCCTATCTCCACCAAATGTTTACTCATGGACATTGTAGTGGCTGATGTCCCCCAAAGTATGGAATGCTATTATCAAGATCCCGGGGAGCTAAGTTACAAGGGACTATGCAGATGGACATGACATATGCGACCATCCTGCTTTTCAATCAAACACCAAAAGACTTTACAGGAGTCTCATATGCAATACACGGTTACAAGTCAAGACAGTACCTCACAAAACTCTCCCATATATTCCGTCAATACAGCCTTGATTCTTTTATCATGTTTAACAATGAAACTCCTAGTGAGCAAGTTACTTTAACAGAATTAAAGGCCGTTGGGGGAAGAAGAGTATAATAACGTGTATGTCCCAACAAATACACATGTGAAAACATGTGTAAAAAAAGTATAGGGTCTTGATTTTCTACTCGGTTATGAGTCCATTGTTTTTAGGACTTAACAACCCAGAAAAAAATACCCCTAACATTTCTCACATCATCCCTCAATCTATTGAAGAATTTGAGGAGTCAAAACAATCTCAATTGGGTGCTGCTAATCACAGAACAACAGAAAATTACATTAAAAAGGACAATCGCCAATCGACGAAACCGAAGTGACACTTTATGGAGTATGTGTATTTTGATGGGTCATGCACTAGAAATAATGGGTGCAGGGTTTGGATCACTAACACCGAAAACAACCAACAGTAATTTGGTCTCATGCAATTAAACTTTGGGTTGTTCCAACAACATAGCGTATCATGAATCCCTTCTTAGGCTTACATCTCTTGAAGAAATTAGGGAGCGAAGAATTAATGTGTAATGATCTCCGAGTTAATCATTAGGAAAGTCAATGGGAGTATAATGCGAATCATCCCAGACTTAGAGCCTATCGAATGGATGTCATGGATCTTTTGACAACATTTGAGGAGTCAAACCCGAGTTTCATCCCAAGGAAAAAGAACATTGCGCCTCACAATTAGTTTTCAAGTGGCCGTGTGACATGTCTAACGCCATATGAGACCGGAGACAACACAACTCCGATAAAATTTAGACTTGTTAAAGGTTCGATAAACAAAAATATTGGCAAGTGCTTGACAATGACAAACAAATAGAAGACTTCATGCAATTCGTAAATGAGTTCGAACCGCACAGCTCGCATTCGGGGACAGGATACAGCATCGGCAGCAAGAAGAAAACTTCTCTTGGTGAAGAAGAATCGTCTCTCAACCTGCCAATATTAACCTATTGTCTAGCAAACTTAGGAACAAAACAATAATTAAGTGCAGAAAGTTAGAAACGGAAGAATTACAAACTCGCATTCTAAAGATGAAAATTTTCCTAGTGGTCTAACGCCTTTAGAGGAGTTGTTCACTTTAACGATGTGGCCAATAAACCAAAACTCGAACCTAGGTGAGATCGAAGTAGAGGAGTGCAATATGTGCAAGGAGGAAAAACCAAAATGATCAAACTGTATTCAAAACTTTTGCTACCACATTAAACTCAAATACATAGAGCTATTCAAAGAATTTTCTCTCGATGTTTTTGTATGGAGTTACTAAGATCTTAAATCCTATGACACCGAAATAATACAAAGATAAAATCCTCTTAAAGAAAACTAAAACTATTCAAACAATTTAAATCGTTATAATAAACCTCATCCATTGCCATTGGTTCAAGGAGATCATGAAAATGTATGAGGTCGATATTATTGTCCCTATTAGATATTCTCGAGTGGGTATCTAACTGCTGTGTCCGTTAGGAAGAAGATCGGAGAAATCGTGCTTTGTATAGACTTTAGAGACTTAAACAAAGCTTCGTTAAAAGACAACTACCCTTTACCAAAAATGGGATCACATTTTACAAAGGGTGGTGGGGTCTAAAAGGATTTCGTTTCTGATGGCTATTCGTGTATAACCAGATTCTTAGAGTTCACCCCGCCGATCAATTAAAGATGCGCCTTTTCATACTCCATGGGGCACTTTCATGTATGTGAAGATGCCTTTTGGTCTAATGAACGCCGGGAGCAACCTTTTCGCAGAGCTATGGACATAGCATTCTCTAAGAATTGGGCTTTCATCATTATCTATCTAGATGATGTCACCGTGTTTTCTCAAAAATAGATGAAGAACATTTAGAACATTTGAGAAAAATTTCGAGAAGTGCAAAAGGTTTGGAATATCTTTTAAACCCTAAGAAGACACTAGTTTCCGTCCCAAGAAGGTAAGCTTCTTGGACACATTATTTTAAGAGGGTATAAAGATAGATCCAAAAGAGGATTGAGGCTATATTGCAAATCTCTCATCCTTGAAATATCAAAGAGTTGGTACTTCTTCATTGGAAAGATAAACTTTTTGAGAAGGTTCATCCCTAACTCCATTGGCTTCTTAGAAATATCACAAACATGTTGAAGAAGGAGCAAGGGATCAATGGACCTTGGAAGCAAAGAGCATCCTTTGAGCTTCAGGAAAACAAGCATTATCCAAAAAACAATCGCTCATAAGCCCCGATTTTTCAAAAGATTTTTATATCTTCTCGTTTGCATCGTAACATACCATTGCGTCGTCCTTTTTACGTAAAAATCCACTCAGACAAGATAGCCTATTGCATTCTTTAGCAAGGCATTGAGGGATGCCCCTTTGAAGTATAATATTGTGAAAAGAAAGCTTTTGCTTTGGTTAAAGCATTGAAAGACTTCGTAGCATACATCCTTCACTCACACATCATTTTCATTCCTTAATTCCTATTGTTAAAGACATTCTAACACAGACCCGTATGGTAAGAGAGGTAAGTGGATTTGTCGTTATTCTTGAATACATTTAGAGATAAAACCCACTAAACTCATCAAAGGCCAAGGTCTAGCTAGATTAATGGCCGAATCCAATTTTGAAGTTCTTGATATTAATATGATTAATGCTTTTGACAAAATGCCCAAGAAGAATTCTCAACTCCCATTATTGAAAACCATTTATGAATTCTCCTTGGTATGTCGATATCGTTTATGTTTTGCTTAATTTAAATACAATCTCCCCGGTTTGTCGAAAACAAAGGCAAGGTTCTAACCGAAAGTTAGCAAACTATTACATTGTAGATAGGTGTCTTTATTGGAAAAATTCTAGTGGTATATTGCTTAAATGTTTGCCTGGCTTGATGTAGAGAAGGTTGCTGCACTCATGAAGGAGAGTGTGGAGGCCATATTTGTACTAGAAGTCAAATTGTACCAACAAAATTTTGAGGGCTAGTTTCTATTGGCCCACCCTTTTTCCCCGATGTTCACAAAATGACAACTACTTGCCATAAATGCCAATTGTTTGAGGCAAGAGAAAACATGGTCTTCCTCTGCATCCAATCACCGTTGAAGCTCCTTTTCAACAAGGGGGGACTTGACTTCATAGGTGAAATCCATCCCTCATCTTCTCGCCCCGCATAGATGGATCCTTACCGCTACGTACTATTTCACTAAGTGATAGAAGCCATTCCTTGTAGGCAAGCCAATGATTCATTATTATAAAGTTCATAGAAACCAATATCCTCTCCAGACGGTTGTCCTACCAAGATCATCACGTATAATGTAGCAAATAAGCCGATCAAAGAAAATGGTTGACTTCTCGTCATAAATACTGTATAACACTAGGGCATACACAAAATTCTATTACCTCAAGGTAATGGACTTGCAGACCTTTCCAATAAAAGCTTAGTGAACATAATCAAGAACGTTGGAGGAGAATAAGAAGTCTCGGGGCACGTCAAAAGTCGATCCATGCACTTCAATGGCTGATTAACTGAAGAAATCTATTGGTATGTCACCTTTTCCCGCCTGTGTATGGTACGTATGCAATTTTTCCCAATGTACCTTTGGTGTGTACCGCTTATGAAGTTAATCAAGAGTTGGCAAGATCAAGAGAAAATGACATAATCGTAAGAATAAATCGTACCATTCATCTTCAAGAATCGTAGAGGAACCGTACAACAAAATGTCATAAACAGACAAGACAAGAAGCTTTAGATGTAAGAACAAGCACAAAGAATTTCAAGATTGGGGACAAAGTTTTAAAGTGGGACTCAAAGAGAGAAGATAAGGGAAAGCATGGTAAATTTGACAATTCATGGTCGTGCCCTTACTCTATTCATTCAAATACGGGAAACAATGTATCTTTCTTACAAGAGTGCTGATGGAACAGATTTGTTTGGGGGTCCCGTCAATGGTATGTGGATGCTCACATTACTTCTCTTGATTCATGATATGTTTTTAAGCCTCTCTTTTTCTTTTTTTTCATTATGAATATTTCATCCACCATTGCATTCAAAGTTGCGAAAAATCGTAAAAATACAAAACAAAGAAAGAAAGAAAAGAGGGAAGAAATGTAAACAAGAAAGGCAAAGCCCCATGCCAAAAAAAAAAAAAAGGAAGAGAAACAAATCAAAGTGTGCAAGCTTAATGCCACCTCCCGCAAACACGACACTTCTAGTTAGTCAAAATGTTTAATCTTGACTAATTAGCTTTCTCAATTTTCCGCTCGATAGGGTAGTGAATTTGATTTTCCAAACCTATTAATTCGTTTATCAAGAGATAGATTAGGATAGAAATTAAGGTTCAAACAAACTCAAAATCTGAACCAAAGTTTCGGAAGAGAGATGAGACTCCAAACTATTTTCATTTTCCGAGTCATAAAGAGGAAAAACTGTTCTAATTTGCTCAAAATCTCGAACCGTATATCCAGGAAGAGATAGCTCACGAAAAAGAAAATCATAGCTATGAAAGGAAGAAGAAGGCCATAATGAGAAACTTCGATTTTGCTTCCATTTTGATTTAATTTTCGCAAATAATAATCTATGTGCTAAAATTTTCTTTTTCTTATGCCATAGATCAGAAAAGTCAAATAGCTCAATCTTGACTTCGACTATTTTTAAATTCCTCGCCGTAGAATTTAGAGAATGAAAGTTTTGTTGGACCGTTTAATCCCAATGCATGAGGACTTAGGTAGAGAAATATCCGAGCTCAACCGTTTAATCCGAGTTCGTGGAGAAATAAGGATTAGAAATAGATTAGATTTCGCTTTCAAAAGAATAAAATGTTGTGAATAGATTTTTTCCAATCCAAGTGCACTACGAAAATAGAAAAAATGCTAGATCTCGTAGGATTGGGTAGGTAGCAAGCTTGTTAGATAAAGGGTCTATTATTTTCATGGTCGCCAAATATGTTTTTTGAGAAGATTATTCAACACAGTATGACAACCTAATGGATGAGGCAACTAGTCGACTCTCCCAAAGGTCAAGTCCGAATTTTACTTTCAAGAAGGCACCATCCCCTGGATAATTGCTACCACCTATAATATTTTGTTATACCAAAAAGGTGGCTAAATCGTTTTGAGCCTTCAAGGAACAATTTTTCATTACTAAAATTTGTTGGCTCTCGAAGACTCCTTGTAGGCCTCATGCCTCCGTCCAAAATCTTCATCACTTTCCCCGTTAATTTCGCCGATTTCGTAAGAAACTCGCCGAAAACCATCATTTTTCCCCTTCTCCCACTCATAACTAACCCCTTCATTTACTCCCCTTTTCTCCATATTATTTCCCTTACTTTTCATGTTTCTCCTTCCATTCATGAAAATCCTCCCCACATGGCTTAAAACTTTTTGAGGCCGTGCTGTAATCCCCAAATCCATTTAAAACCTTGAAATTTTTCATAAAAAACAAAGTTTCATTGCTATGGACCCAAGCCCCTTGGGCCAAGCCCTAAACCACTTCCCCACCATACGCTTTGGGTCCTGGAACCACTTGCTAACACAAGGTGCTAATCGCATCGGGAAGAATCAAAGACGCAAGTCTTTGCCATACTCCAAAAGTTCCGATTACGATTAGCCTTGTTGCTTAAGACCCCCCGATCATATTATTTCCTCATATAACCATGCAGCCCGCAATCGGGCCATAAACCATTGAAAAATCCCTCTCCGATCAATATTTTCCCTAGAACCCAAAACCCACTTTCCAAAAGTTTTAAACTTAAAACCACGTGATGAATATAAATGGGTTGATTGAAAAGAGCCGATCGCGCAATCGCACCCAAACAACACAAATGGGTTGATCGGAAAGTCCAAAGTCAATGGACCGATTGCGATTGGCCCTTGTCTTTATACTCCCGGGCATATTACATTCCGTGGAACCACCCCGGCCCCGCCAATCGGGCGCTATTTCCTTTACTTACATATATTTTCCGCCCCCATCCATTATAATCAGTTTTCTATTTGCAAAAACTTTGGTTTTCATATGTTTAAGGGTTTTTCCGCCGGTGTAGGTCGAAGCAATCCTCGACCGCTGATCTAGTCCTTTGATCCACCCGCCACGCTCAATCGCATCGCAAAGTTTCCTCAATCGCATGTTGTTGTGAGGACCCCCCCGATCGTCGATCCCCGATTCAATTCGACCGTTGATCTAGTCCTTGATCCAACACCGCGCTCAATCGCACGCAAACTTCGACCGCATGCGCGTTGCACCCCGATCGCTCATCCTCGACAAACTCCGACCGCGGGATCTTGTTCTCGCATCGACGGCCTGCGCTCAATCGCAAAATCTCAATCGCAAAGTTTCAATCGTATATTGTTGTGTGACCCTCCCCCGATTGCGATCCTCCGATTAAATCGTCGTCCATTTCCGCCTATCCAACGGTCCTTATTCCCTCCGATCGCAAGTCTTACCGCCATTTCAAAACCCTCCGATTCATTTTCCGTCGTTGATCCGATTCGCATCACCAGCCGCCAATCGCATCGTCGCGTTTCCACCGCACGCACTTACCTCGCCACCCCCGATTGAGATCCTCCGATTAGATCCGGACCATCCACGTGTCCAGACGGAAGGGTCCAAAGTCCACCCCCGCCTTATTTCTTCTCCCCGCCTCTCATTTTTTCCGTTTTGCGCCGATCTCCACCGTTAGATGTTTTTATCCGACGGCTACGCTCCTCCCCCGCCATCCGAAGCAATTTAAACCTATTTTCCGGCAGATTTCTTAATTGTTTTGTGTTTGAGTGTGTGTTCTTAAAATGGTTTTCCATTGTATAACGAAGAAATGCCAAGGGGTCGGGAATGACGATTCTCATGCCCTCGTTTCATTACAGAGAAGCCATTCACTAGGCTCTATTCCATGTTTCGTCGCACTTTATGAGTATTGGGATGCCGTAAAGCCCAAAGGCGTGGTTCGTACATCGACAAATATTAATCGTTTTAATTCAAACACAGTTGTGTGAGTATCATTGAAGACAGAAAGACAACAGATGAATATTGAAGACAGCTTTTTATGGGGATTGGCTGCCAAGATGTTTATTAAAAGCCTAATCTCAATCTAAACACAATGAAAGAGAAAAAAAACCTAAAGTGTTTTATCGACGTAAAGCCTCCACCGCCACATCCGAGGCAAATTGATTCTCGCCCACCACCGAGCCACCCGTTGCCTCAAAGCATTCAAATAGAGGCCGAAGTTATTGAAGAAAATCTCGATATTCGCCTCCAAAGACACCAAGAAATTACTCCACACAGCGTACAGAGCATCGAAAAGTCAAATAAAGCTCCCATCGAGCTTTGATATTTATTGTACTGCCATCATGGTTCCACCCGTGACTTCTTCATCGAGCCCTCAAAAGGCTACCAAGTCTTGAACCGTATTAATTATCCCGAGAGATCTTTTCTCGCATCACCTCCTCATCCTTCTCTATAAATACCTCGACAGATGAGAAATTGTTGGTTGTAGAACTTTGAAACAGCCACTCCTGAGCTCGAGACTTCTATTTGTACAGGGTGTTCACCGGCCCTTGAAGCTCGTTTGCGCGATAGTTAGGTCAATAGTGAAGATGATTGTCAACCGAAACATTGACTTGGAAGATTGGGACCGGTTTGACATCAATATAAAAGTTGTTTCTTGGATCCCGGGTCTTTATCATTTGTGAAGTGCTTTCTCTTTTTGTTAATCGTTTTCCTTCTATGTATGCCATATTGTTCATTTTCCCTCTATAAAGAACAATTGTATAGATTTTCTGTGATAAAGCAAGAACTTTCCTGGGCCGAGAAATATTTATCTAATGTTTTCTTCGATTTGTTTATTTAAGAATGATTCAATACGCCTTAAACAGCTAGGAATGTTGGCGTTCCCCGCGTCCTTCCGTTTGCTCAAACATTGTTCTCAAATGTTATTTCCATTATTCGCTATTAGTTAGACTAGAGAAGATATGGTTTGCCCCGATTCCTGCATTCTTCTCCACAAGTGCATTCTCAAAGTTTCCCTTGGTGTTGACCAGCGTACTAGGTTTAAAATTACTTTATCCGATCTTAAGTTACACTCGTTTTTCTTATGTGTTTTCATACTTTCGAAGGTAATTATGTGGATTACCGGATTGTTTGTCAATTAAGTCGCTTTTAATAAGAACTTCGCTTTTCCAAGAAGTCTATGGTTAGCCTCGTCCTTGGTTGGTTTTAAAACATTTACTTAAGAGGCTTTTCTTGTTTGACCGACTATAACTTTCCGAGAAATTATTATCAGCTTCACCCCTCCAACATTTTAATGTTTCCATTTCATCATTTTAACTTCAATAATCTTTGTGGTATAGATGACTTGCCCCTTGGATCACACTTGATGTTGTTGTTCAATTAAAGCCCAGATATGACTCCATAGCCCAATGGACTAAAAAACCAGTGTTATATCTATCTATCTCAAAATCGTTCTATTTGCTTGCAACTTCTCACTTTTGAAACTTTTGAAACTTAGGACTTTCCCCTCAAGTAACATTTCATGCTCAACCATCCAAAACAAAACAAAACCCTTGGCCTTCATAACTAGCCTAATATCATTACCTTAAGCCTTTCAAAGACAATATCCATCTTTGTACATATTGGAGAGATCCCTCTCCGGATTCAGGAGGGCTAGATCCTAGAATCCCAAAGTTGGTTGAAATGATGTTAACTCTATGATTGGACTCTCCCAATCTTGCTAATAAATTACGTAGACCTAACACCCCTCTTGGAAAAGGTAAATTGATGACTTATTAACCCTCTCATGTGTTCATTTACTTATATTTTAACTTGTTTCTCCTTTTTATTCCCTTTGAATTTCTTAGCATGTAATGTCACACCCCTTGCACATCATGGCATGCCTTAACTTGTGACATCTTAGCATATTTTACATGCCTCCTTCGCACTATACAGCACGTCTTAGCATATTTTACATGCCTTCAGACTATCTCGCACATGTTAGTATTCTGAAGTATGCCTTGGTACTAAGGCCCTCACAACTAGCCTTACTTTTTCTCACAACTTGAGAACCGAACTGAAGTCCTTAGCTACCGCAATTCATGTAATATTGGTCTACTTCAACTGACAAAAACTTGACCAATTGCAATCACTTACAAGTAGATTAAAGCCTTGTCTACCAAGAACTACCTATAATACATCTTAAGCCACCTATGTACAAGCTCAAATTTTCCCACTTAAGAACTTACTAAGACAAGGATCACATCTAGCCATGGCCATAAAACAACTAAGAAACATAGATTACACAAGAAATATTTCACATGTATGTCCACCATATAAATAATAGAGCATTAACTAAGAGTTTGCAAGAACCATAATATGCAAAATACACTCAAGATATATGTCGTCACAAGTTGAGTGCCCCAAAACATATACACAACAACATAGAATACGAAATTGTCTAAAACATTTTAAAACATGAGTATTCAACCAAAGTGTGCCACATATCATATAAAAATAATAGCCAAAGGAAAAACAATGTTGTGCCCAAAGACAAAGTCTCCCTTTGGTTCAAAAATGCTCGTCTAATCCCCTTATCACAATCATAGTTTGCCCTCCTACAAATCCTATTAACATCTCTTTAACATTGCCCCCGTCCCGTCCTACTTGAATTTAATAGCAATTTCTCGTCATTGTTACTCAATTTTTTCATTTCCATTCATTTTGGACTTGGGTTCTCCCTTTTGATGCCTCGACACTCCTTAACAATTGTCAACATGTACTTTTGAAATTGTCTGACATGTGTTAGAATTCAATTTTATTCTTTGCATGCCCCCGACCCTCTCTAGCTATCATTCCCTCACAACTACCCTTACTTAATTTGCAACTTGGGAACCGAACCAAGTCCTAACTTGGCTATAAGAGCTTTTGCCGTTGTGGTTACTACAACTACACTATGTTGTTGAATTCTGTGGGCTTGGGGAGGTACCCACAAGCCCTTAGTGAGATGGGTTTATGTGAGTTGTGTCACAAAAGGCTTTGTGGGAAAAGAAACCAAGTTACCGGGTTTTGGACCAAAGATGGGGTTTTGAAATATAAAATAAAATTAAAAAGGAAAATTAATATTTCTTAATGTCTAAGTGGATAAAACCCAAGTTCTAGAGGGGTTCCTAAGAGGCTCAACAAGGAAAATATATTTAAGGAGGCTGTAGTATGGTTAATAACATCATGAGAAGGAGCTCATTTAATCAAGGAGGCCAAGAGAGATGTATCCAAAAGTAGGCTGAGTTATAGGGTTGAGTAAGGATTTCCTTAAAGGGAGGCTATGATCATCCACCAAGGATATGATCATCCCGTGAGGGTTCACAAGAATTTCACATACCTTAATGGGTTCAAGCTAGAAGTAGGATGACATACTATTGGTTCTCTTATGGTAGATTGAGTCAAGAGAGGAAAATCATGAGAATTTGGGCATGTGATTTCAATGGTGTTTCCACTTTAAAGCCACATCAAATTCTGAAATAGCAGAGAGGGTTGAGACCTCGTCCTATGGTGGCCGTAGGCCGCAAGTTATGTGATAAAGACCAACACAAATGGAAGAGGGGTATGCACCGGAATTTAGGCTAGAACAAAAGTATCCATAGGTGTATTACTAACTAAGGTAACCATAGTTTGAGGGTCATAGTGATATGAAGTCAAGATTCAATCAAAGAAATTCTCGTGACCCATGGATCCATATGAGCTAGGTTGAGTCCTCATGGATGTAAGAGTTTTTGTTTTTGATATGGGTGGATGGCGTTTATTATAAAGTAATTATAACATAACTATAATGCCCTAGTTAGGCGCTTTCCTAGCATGTTCAATACATAAGGTATGGCCTTTAGATTGTGAAAAATATACATAGAATAAGAGGGTTCATGACCCTTAGAGCGAGGTTTATCTCTCTCAGAATATAGACCACATATTAGGAAGATGGTTTACATAAGTGGTATGCGTGGAGATAGAAAATCCAAAGGAGGGTGGAACCGAAGTAGAATATTGAGTAGAATAAATGTGCCATATGAGGAATGGATTGACATGAAGAGAAGTTGTTTTGGGGGAATGTCCAATATAGAGTTTTAGACATAGATATGACGCATCTTATAAAAATTTAGTCAATGGAATGTTAGCAGATGCTTTGTGACCCTAGTCTATTCATCTAAAGACATAGAATGATAAAGAGGATTAGTTCGCATTTGTTCACATATTGTACAACAAAGAAATTACTACATAAGAATATTGATTTTGTGCTGACTCAAATCACTATTAGGGTGGCAAACATTTGAGGAGACCTGTACGAGGCTGTTGTGGGCCCTAGATCAATAAAAATAATCAACACTACAGGTTAGTAAAATTAATGGTAGTCCAAGTACAATCGAGGGTTATTAGGTGACTGGCCAAAGAAGAGCCATAAGTCCTATACTTGTGAAGGTCAACAAGGCTGGTGGAAGGGTAGGTGTATTGGGCCTAAGGACGTGACAACTTTGAAGGATTAAAGTAAGAACAAATGGGTTATCCAATAGCCCTAGTTCACTATATTGTAGAGGATTGATTTAGAGAGACGAAGGGAAACCTCCATAGCCCTAGACTCTGCCATATTGAGCACCAATATGGAAAAAGTGGGCTAGCACTAAAGAGTTTTTCACAGTTAGAGCCAGGAACAACTGATCAAAGACCCGAAGGTCATAACTTTGAAGGAAAAAGGAGGTAGCAAAGCGAAAATTTTGGTGAGCCGAGTTCAATAACCTAAAGGATTTGAGAGTTCATTGATATAGGTGATTGAGGAGTTGTGAATGGGAGAAAGTGGACCTTCTGCATGTGTTTAGGACACTTGATTGAAATATCCGTGTGTGGCCACCATTAGCAAGTAGGTCAAGTGTTGTCTTGTTCAAGGTAGATTGGTTATCAAAGGAGTAACACCAAGCCCTAGTTGTATTCCTTATATCAATATGATTATAAAAGCGGGTGATCCTTGGTAAGAGAGCTCTAGCCTATTCTATTATAGTTTGTAATATAATTAAGAAGGGTTTGAAAGTTAGAAATTGTCATGTACTCAGATGATTCGCTATGTGTAGATTTCATCGTGAAAAGTAGATGTGTTTGTGAACCTGAGTGTGCTTTACATCAAATATTATAAGACCAAAAATAGATTCTCATGTTCCCGCAAATTCAACATATGCCTTGTTCACCTAATAACCACTCCGTAACCTATCTTAGGATACTCATGTCCAATCTCAAACTCATCCGACTTAACAAGCTACCAAGACAAGGCTCATCACATCCAATCATGGTCATAAAAAAAACTAAGAAACACAATACATATCGACATACTATATAACCTAGCAGTTGCCCTAGACTACCTTTGGCACTATGTGGCATGTGTTAGCATCCCCTACATTTCTTGGCATGCGCTGGACACTCCATAGCACACCCCGGCACTTCCTAACACGCCTTGGTAGTTTATCATACCTTAGCACCGCCTAACATATAACCTCGCTACCCCTCCCTAACACACCAAGAACTCATTTATACTCCATGACACACACTTTTATTCATTCATTTCCATGAATTTTGAACTAGTGCTTCCTTGTGTTTCCATTCCACTCACACATTAGCACACCCAGCACTCGATAGATCTTGGCATGTCAACCTAGCACTCTAGCATTCCTTGGGAATACTTAAGATACCTTGTCACACTCTCTAGCAAACCTAGAGCTCACCGACACTCCTGGACTACAAACTCTCATTCATTCATTTCCATGCATTTTGACCCAATACATCCTTGTGTTTCCCTATCACTCCTTAACACCTGGCACATGTTGGTACACCCTAGCACCTAAGACATCTGCATGTCGCCCTCGCCATAAATATGCCTTAACACTACCTACTTGCCTTGTCACTTCCTCCTTAACACACGTGGAACTCACCGACACTTCCAATCACAAACTCTTATTTTTCATTTCCATGCATTTTGACGTAGTGCTCCCTCGTGTTCCCCACACTCCCAGCCTAACACTTCATTGCACACGTTGGCACATCTTGGCCACATGCCACCCTAACACTCTAGCATTCCTTAGAACTACCAAGAATACCTTCATACTCCTCCTTAGAAAACTTGGAAACTCACTAACACTCCCTATACATCCTTATTCATTAATTTACATGCATTATGATCTAGTGCTCCCTTGTGTTTCACTAGCATTCCCTAACACTCCTCGGGGCACACATCGGCACATCCTCGAACTTCTACATCTTGGCATGATTTCCCATCACTCTATCATGCCTTGGCACTCCCTAACATAGCTTTTCAATCCTCCTCAGCACACCTAGAACTTGTTAACTCCATATACACACTCTTTTCTGTCCATTTCCATGTACCTGAAACTAGTCCTCCATTTACTGAACTCCCTAGCATGCGTTGGCGCCACACCCTATCACCTAGAACATATTGGAATTCCTTATAACTTATCATGTCTTCGCATTCCCAATATGCCCCTTGGAAGTGTCTAGCATATGTTATAAATTCTTGTCGTTCTTTCCGTATACCTTGGCACCCTAGTTGTCATGCCCTTATTGGGATAGCCTTACTTTTTTGCGACTTGGTAACCCAACTAAGTTATTGAAAAAATAGTGTTGTGCCTATTCCAAAGTCTCCCGTGTTTGAAACTAATTTTCCATCCCCTTATTGCAATCTTAGGCTTTCCTCCCGCAAGTCTTGTTCCGAAATTATCCTAACACACTTCATCCTTGGGACATCTAAATTCATGGACACTCCTACCGATAATCTTATTTATTTGTTTCTGTTTGCCCTGACCTAGTTCTCCCTTGTGATTCACTAACACTCCCAAACATTCCTTAACATGCATCGACATTATTCCATTATGTGTTAGCACACATTTTTATTGCTTAGAATGCCTTGGCACTCCTTATTTATCATGCTCTCATAACCGCTCTTATTTTGTTTTTAGACTTGGGAACCTAACCAAGTCCCGCTTCGACTAAAACAACTTCTTGACCAAGTTATAATTAATACAATTAGATTATGCCTTGTTCACATAAGAATGGCCTATAACTCATCTTAGGCTACTCATATCCATTTATAACTCATCCCACCAAACACGTTACCAAGTCAAGGGCTCACATCCAACCATGGCTAGTAAACAACTAAACAACTAAAAAACATAGTTTTACATCTTGACATGCCATAACACCTGACACATATATTAATCCTTTGGCACTATGTGGCACATGTTATCATCCCCTTCATTACTTGGCATTTTTTTCCACTCGCTAGCACACCCTGACACTCCCTAACATGCCTTGGAATTACTTAGCATATAACTTTGTCACTCCCTACTTAGAACACTTAGAACTTGTTGACACTCCCTATCACACACTCGTATCCATTCATTTCCATGCATTTTGAAGTATTTCTCCCTTGTATTTGCGTGACACTCCCTAACACTCTCTAGAATTCATTGGCATGCCCTAGTAATTTGCACATATTGGCATACTGCCCTGGCACTCTAACATTCCTTGGCACTGCATAGCATACCTTGTCACTCCCTCCTCAGCACACATAAAAATTTCTAACACTCCCTGTCACACACTCTTATTCATTCATTTCCATGCATTTGAAACTAGTGATCCCTTTTGTTTCCCTGGTGCTCCATAACAGTACCTGGCATGCATTGGTACACACTAGCACCTAACACATCTTGGCATGTTTTCCTGGCCTCTAGTATGCCTTAACACTACATAGCGTACCTTGTCACTCCCTTATTAGCATACCTATAACTCCTGACACTTCCTGTCACAGAATCTTAATAGTTCATTATCATTATTTATTTTCACCTAGTGCTCCCTTGTGTTTCCATAGCACTCCCTAACACATCCTAGCATGTGTTAACACACTCTGGCACCTGACACATCTTGGTCGCACGTCACTCGGGAACACTAGCATGACTTAGCACTACCTAGCATACTATGTCACTCCCTCCTTAGCACACCTAGAACTCACTGACACTCCCTATCACACACTTGTATTTATTCATTTACATGCATTTTTACCTAGAGCTCCCTTGTGCTTCCCTAACACTCCTTAAGACTCAGCATACATTGGCATACCTTAGCACTTAACACATATTGGTATGCTTCCCTAGCACTCTAGCATGCCTTGGAACTATCTAGAATACCTTATCACTCCCTCCTTAGCACACCTCGAACTCATTGACACTTCATTTCCATCAATTTGAAACTAGTGCTCCCTTGTGTTTCCCATACACCTGGCCCTAACACTCCCTAACATGTGTTCATGCCACACCCTGACACTTGGAACATCTTGGCAGGCCTTAGCACTTGATATTGGTGGCCACCCACTGATTCCACCTAGACCTTCAGTTAGTTTCATCATTTTCCTTTTTTATAGCAGCAATTACTATTTTTATCATTTTTTCGAGTCTTGAACTTATGGAGTAGTTTTGACACCCTAAACGGTGTTTTTTTGAGGTCTGTAGTAGGCCCTTGCCTACAATAAAACTGGTATTGCTTGGAGATATCTTTCTGATGATATATCATATGCACCAAACAAAGATAATATGACCAAGTTACAACCATAGGAAGTTGGCTGCCCAACTAACCCCATCTAGGCCCACAAACTCTTGGTGTTTCATCTACTGTGGTTAGGTTTTTGGTTGTTTATGATTTTCCTATTTTGTTCAATAATAAAAAGGCCATTGAGTCTCATTGTAACATAGTTTAGAGGCCTGTAGCCACCACATCTCTTCTCAGAGATAAGCTACCAACGCCCTAGCTAGTTTATTCCCATTCTTTCTGTAAGCATATTTTAGTTATTTGATATTAATGAAATGAATTTTTATTTTTGCTGCATCTCTATGTTTATGTGTATTTTTGTATTTTATTTCATTCCTACACAATTCTGGATCAACTTCGCATGTATTTTCTTTCCTAACATGGCTTGGAACTGTCTATCATGTCTTAATACTTATTGACATTCCTTGGCACACCTTGCCAATTCGTAGTTGTCATGCCCTCATAGATAGCCTTAATTTTTTTGTGGCTTGGGAACCCAACCAAGGTATTGTAAAAACAATGTTGTGCCCAAAACAATGTATCCCTTTGTTTGAAAATTATTTGTCTATCGCCATATCGCAAACATATGCTTTCCTCTTGCAATTCATGTTATGAACATCTTCTAGCACACTTCATACTCACTCCTTGGCACAAATTCTTATTCCTTCATTTCCATGCATTTTTACTAGTTGTCCCTTGTGATTCCTTGTCCCTCATTAACACTCCTCAGTATGAATTGAAAATGAATGGAATGTGTTAGCATGCCTTTTCATTCCTTGGCATGCCCTGGAACTCCTTAGCTATCATGCCCTCAAAACTACCCTTAATTTTTTTTAGAATTGGGACCCAATTAAGTCCTTCCTCGACTACAACAACTTAACCGAGTTACGGTTACTACAACAGTACTATGCCCTATTCACCTAATAATTGACTATAAATCATATTAGGCTACTCATTTCCAATTTCAACTTATCCCACTTAACAAGTTAAAAGTTAGCAAGTCAAGGCTCACCTCCAACCGTGGACATAAAACAACTAAGAAAAAAAGTTTAGATCTTGACATGCCATAGCACCTTGCATGTCTAACAATCCCTTGGCACTATGTGTCATGTGTTAACACTCCCTACATTCCTTGGCATGCTCTGGCACTCTCTCGCACGCCATACCACTCCCTGGCATGCCCTGGCACTCTAACATGTTTTGACATTGCCTATCATATAACCTTGTCACTCCCTCCTTAGCACACCTGGAACTCACTGGCGCTCGCTATCACATATTATTATATGTTCATTTCCATGCATTTTGAACTAGTTATCCCTTGTGTTTCCATGGCACACCCTAGCACTCCCTAGCACACATTGACACACCCTGGAACCTGGCACATCTTGGCATGCCACCCTAGCACTCTAGCATTCCTAGGCACTATCTAGCATACATTGTCACTCCCTCCTTAACACACCTAGAACTCACTAACACTCCCTGTCACACACTTTTATTCATTCATTTCCATGAATTTGAAACTATTGCTCCCTTTTGTTTCCCTAGTACTCCCTAACACTCCCTGGCATACATTGGCACACCATGGCACCTTACAGATATTGGCTTGTTGTCTTGGCATCTATCATGTCTTAGCACTACCTAACATACCTTGTCATTCCCTCCTTAGCACACTTATAACTCACTGACACTTCCCATCACAAACTCTCATTCATTCATTTCCATGCATTAATATGACTTAGTGCTCCCTTGTGTTTCACTGGAACTCGCTAACACTTCCTAGAAAACATTGACACACCTTGGCACCTAGCACATCTTGGATGCATATTTCCTTGACACTCTACCATGCCCTATAACTACCTAAAATACCATGTCACTCCCTCCTTAGCACACTTGGAACTCGCTAACACTCCCTCTCACACACTCTTATCATTCGTTTCCATGCATTTTGACCTAGTGCCCCCTTGTGTTTCCCTAACACTCACTAACAATCCTTAACACACATTGACACACCTTGGCTCTTGGCATGCTTCCCTAGCACTCTAGCATGCCTTGGAATTTCCTAACATACATTTTCACTCCCTCTTTAGCACACTTGGAAATCACTGATACTCCCTATCACGCACTCATATTCATTCGTTTTGATGCATTTGAAACTAGTGCTCCCTTGTGTTTCCCTGGCACTTGGCCCTAACACTCCTTAGCATGTGTTGGGAGCACACCTTGACACCTGGGACACCTTGGCATGCCTTATTACTTGTATTGTCTTGGCATGCCTAACATGCCTTGGAATTTTCTAGCATGTGTTATTACTTCTTGGCATTCCCTGGCACACCTTGGAACTCCGTAGTTGTCATGCCCTCATAAATAGACTTACATTTTTTATGGCTTTGGAATGCAACCATGTCATTAGAAAAACAATTTTGTGCCCAACCCAAAGTCTCCCATTGTGATGCATTCATTGGCATGCTTTGGCACTCCATAGCACACCCTAGCACTCCTTGACAAACACTAGAACTCTACCATGTCTTGGAACTACCTAGCATATAATATTTTCACTCCCTTCTTATCACACCTAGAACTCGCTAACACACTGTTATTCATTCATTTCCATCCATTTTGAACTAGTTCTCACTTATGTTTCCTTGGAACTTCCTAACACTCCCTAGCATGCATTGGTACGCATTGGCACCTGGCACATCTTGGCATGTAGCCTTGGCACTCTATCATTCTGTGGTACTACCTAGCATACCTTATCACTCCCTCCTTACCACATGTGGAACTCGATGAAACTCCCTATAACACACTATTATTCGTTCATTTCCATTCATTTTGACCTAGTGATCCCTTCTTTTTCTTTGGTACTCCCTAACACTCCCTGGAACACGTTGGCACACCCTAGCACATCTTGTCATGCCTCAGTAGCTGGCATATTTTAGTGTGCCTAACATTTCTTTGAATTTTTTAGGATTTGTTAGCACTTATTAGGATTACCTAGCACACATTTTCACTCCCTAGCTATCATGCCCTTATAGATAGCCTTAATTTTTTTATGATTTGAAAACCCAACCAAGTCATTGATAGAACAATGATGTTTCCCTGACACTCTATAACACTCCCTAGCATGAACTGACAGTCTCTGGCACAGTTTCTCATTCCTTGGCATGCCTTATCCACTCCATATCATACCCTCTAACTCCCTGACACATATTGGCTCTTGGCCTTTGTGGAACCTAACTATTCTTGGCATGCGTTGGGATGCTCCAGAATTGCTTGGCATAGTTTAAGGTAAAGTTTATTTGATATCAATTTTTCACAATTAAGAGTGAAGTAATAGAGGATGATTTGGAACTTAAGACACACTGGCACTTGGCTCTTGGCATGTATTGGTGCTAGTGTTTATATGCCTAGAATTCTCCTCTTGAAAAGGTAAGGTCTTGACTTACTAACCCTCTTATGTGTTCATTTCTTTACATTTTAACTTGGTGTTCCCTTTCATTTCCCTGACACTCCTTGACACGCATTCGTATACCCTAACACTTTTCACATCTTGTCATGCCTTAGCACATGGCAAGCATTGGCATGCCTTGGCACTATCTGGCACATGTTAACACACCCTGCCACTTCTCGAAATGCCTTAACATTCCCTAGCATGCCTTGGCACTGCTTAGCATGCCTTTTCACTCCCTCCTTGGCACACCTGGCACTCGCTGACACTTCCCAACACACCCTCTTATTTATTAATTTCCATTCATTATGATTTGATGATTTATTTTTGATGGGTGCATGCATAGAAAGAGTTACTTTAAGAGAATAAAAAAATGATCACACCATTACTGACATAAGTAATTGTGAGATTCTAATTGAATGACATTAGGAAACCACACAAAACATTTTAAGAATGAAATTTTTAGGGTTTGTTTTATGGTGTGGGAATGGTAAGAAGTGAGTGTTCGATATTGTGATTTTATTGCTCATTAAATTGATTTTCCTTATGAGAGACTCGTCTTAAGAAAATGATACCCTCTACATGCTTACTCTCCAACTCCTAATCTTCTCAAAATAAATGCCAACTTGGACAATGAGGGAAGGCATGTTGGTCTATGGTGTGTTGATTGACTGGGTGAGAGCGTTAATTTACTATGAGAGGGACTAAACCATTTACTTTGTGTCCTCTATGGATGACATGTTGTAGGTGTGTGTCATTGGACCACAGGGCCACTAGAAAGATTGTTTAAGATATATCCCAACCTAATTAGTGCCCCGAGAGAAATTTTTGGATAGGGATCAAAATAAATTATATTGGTGAGTCCACCAAAAACTATTTACTAGAGAGTGACACCATGGTTATCAATGCCACACATGGATTCTTTTTATCTAGGAATTTTTTTGTTTCTAAAAATTTGTTTGGAGTATCACTGAATTGGTAGAATTCTCAAAGTCATGACATTGTAAATTATGTAGGAACTTTGTTGCTTTTGTTATATAGGCTATGGTTTACAAGGATAATATAGGGTTTGTAGGGTCTTAGGGGAAAATAAGTATCAATTTATAGCTCTTTAATATACCAAAGAGTTTTTGATAATAATTTTTGGTCAAATATTCCATGGCACTAACTAAGGAGGACAAATAGTACCCATAGTTGTACTACTCAATTCCTTGGTATGCAATATTCATCTCCTCATATGTTTTTCTTGATGTATTATAACAAGATGGTTGATATGATTATGTTATGCTAGTTTCAAGTGTTCTTCAGGGTCTCCCACTATCCTTAAGGACATGTGGAAGAAAACTCTATTTTTCCACCAATACAAGCCAGTTCCTCCAAATTTTCCACCCTCATCATGATTAACCTCCAACTCATAATATTCTCAAAATAAAGGCCAACTTGCATAGTGAGGGAAGGCATGTTGGTCTATGGTGTGATGAGTGACTGGGTGAGAGTGTTAATATACTATGAGAGGGACTAAACCATTTACTTTGCGTCATCAATGGATGACATGTTGTAGGTGTGTGTCATGGGACCACATGGCTAGTAGAAATATTGTGTATGATATAGCCCAACATGATCAATGCCCTAAGAGAAATTTGTGGAGAGGGATAAAAATAAATTATATTGGTGAGCCCACCAAAAAATATTTACTATAGAGTGACATCGTGGTGATCATTTCCACTACATGGAGTCTTTTGAGCTAGGAATTTTTTTTTTTCTAAAAATTTGTTTGGAGAGTCACTAAATTGGTCGAATTCTCAAATTCATGACATTGTAAATTATGTAGGAACTTTTTTCCTTTTGTTACAGAGGCTAAGGTTTGCAACAATAATATAGGGTTTTTAGGGTCTTAGGAGAAAAGAAGCATAAATTTCTAGCTCTTTGATATACCAAAGAGTTTATCATAGTAATATTTGGTCAAATCTTCCATGGCACAAAAATAGTACCCTTAGTTGTACTACCCAATTTCTTGGTATGCAATATTGATCTCCTCAAATGTTTTCCTTGATGTATTATAACAATATGGTTGATAGGATAGTGTTATGCTAGTTTCAAGTGTTCCGCAGGGTCTTACACTATCCTTAAGGACATGTGGAAGACAACGATATTTTTCCACCAATACAAGCCAATTCCTCCAATTTTTCCACCTAGAAAGTACCAAGATATATAACAAAATGTATGATGATCCATTTTGGATTATGATTTCCATGGTACATAGGAATAGTTTTCAATGTTTGACACTATCGATAATGGATTTAGAAGGATTTTAGTTAATGACCCTCTTATTCTCCTTCTCCATAAACTACATTAATAATATCTATATCAACCAATTTCTTATTTTTTAACAATGCTACCTTATATATTATTTGTCCAATAATAAGTTTTATAAATGTTAATGATATTGTTCCTCATATAATTGGGGTTTCCAATCATTACTTGGATTATTCCTAAAACAACTTAATCCAGTAGTTGTTAGATGTATGTCTTACAATAACATGCCAACTCAATTTCGTTCCTTACCCTTTGATTAGACTCCAATAGTAACCAAAGGATCATGACATGGGAGTCTTGAATGCCTAAAAATATGCTCGATACAATACTTAATAAAAAAATTTATTCACCAAAGGAGGGTAGTTGTGTTTGTGTCCCCTCCTCTAACAAATATGTCCACTGACCATGTGGCATGACCTATTATCACCACATTAAGAATACTTTGACTAGGTGGTGAAAGGGCCAAGGGGTTCCTTACTCATGTTGCGAGGGGATACACCCTATAATTATACTAGTTGCCATAAATACCCCCCTTTTATCTAAATCCTTTGCACTTGCATTATAATCTACAAGCGTAGGTTCATACAAATCAATGTGATATCATGCCACGAGAATTTTTATGAAAGATATTTATCATAAAATAAGTTTTCATTGCATTTCTTTCACAAAAAGAAAAACACTTCAACATGAACAACAATCTACGAAGAATGAAATTTTGTGGCCTAAGGAATATGTTTTCCTAACAAGATTTCATTCGATATAATATCAAAAAGGGTCGCTGGAAACACAAAGACTTTGCCCAAGCCCATGTAGATTTGGCCAAGGGACAAAACTAGAACACATGTTTTAGGGTGTTAACTCATCTACAATGGCAACACCATGAGTTCTAAACTCTCAAGTATATTAATATTCTATTTAAAAGTATATAACCTATCAATAATGCTCATACAAAAAGGACTCTCTATAGCCTTACCATCGAATTTCATAGGGTTCACCAAACAGAGACCTAGGTTTTTTCTTTGGACATAATAATTTGTTCAAATAACCCTCAAGGATAAGGTTAAAATTAAACCACATTCAATACATATTAGGTCCATGTTTCATGAACATTATAAAACAACCCCATTTTCAATCTCACCACTAATATTTAGGTGATTGAATTATTAACATAAAAATGAGATTAGTTGAATCAAGTTATGAACTTGTTCCAACATAATATTATTAGGGTTGGCTAACATGTATGTACGCTTAAACCACTACCATTTAAGCCAAAAAATTAGATGCTAATTTAGGTACACAATAATATTTATTTGAAATGAACAATACCCATTGATTGGTTTGTAAAACATTTTAGTGGAAGGCAAGTGATATTGGTTTATCCAAGATTAAGTGAAAGTCATGGTGTCAATTGATTCCTTCAAAATTCTAATGGAATTTATAATATTGGATATAGTTTTGTTATGATCAAAGTTCCAATAAAATTTTCACCAAAATTTCAATAAGGTTTTGTGATTTTTAATTAAATTAAAAAATAACCTTAAACCATATAAGTAAATGAAAAATATGTCATACTTAAAAGAGGATCATTTTTTTCAATTTGTATGAGATACTATTTATTTCACATAACTTCAATCTTTTAATTAAATAAAAAAATAAACTTAAACAATATTAAGTAAATGAAAATTGTGTCATACTTCAAAGAGGATGATTTTTTTCAATTTGTATGGGATAATTTTTATTTGATTTAAACCCAACCCATTTATATAAGTAGGATAAAAAGTTAATGAAATGCATTTCTTATAATTTTTAATCAAAACATAATTAAATTCATTTGTACATTATTGGTTGAATTTTGTGTGTGTTTTTAGTAGAGGATTCATTATTTGGGCAACATGGTTTCATCTAACCCAACCTAAAAGGTGGGGTAACTAATACCTTAAGGTGACATGAAAAACCCAAGATTTCCTCTATCCAGAGTTTAACACCTCATACTCAATTCTGTCATTCTAATGTTAATCTATGAAATCTTTTCCCAGGAAAAATGTAGACAAAGGTTCCTCCCAAAGCTTGGCATCATCAAGCGAAGACTTAGCATTGTCATCTTCAATGGATCTCTTGATTCTCAGCCTTAAGCTTCCTTACATTGCTCTCAGAGTACCTTGCATGCCCCTGAAGGTGCCCTCATTTTCCCTGCCCTCGGCCATGACTGTCTTATCCTCGTGTTGGCCACCTATTTCTTGGTGGTCTCCAGCTTCATCTATGATATCATCTTCGAGCCACCGGGCATTGGGAGCGCACAGGATCCTGTCACAGAGAATGTAAAATCGATGCTCTTTCTCTCCGGAAGAGTGAACAGGAAATATATTATTGAAGAGGTTTATGTTCTTGCTTGGTTGGTTGGGGATAATTTTGCTGGACTTGGCCCTGGAAAAACATAGACCGAGGAATGCCAAGGTCTCTTTTGAAGCGGCGGGGGTTTCTTCTTTGGCGATCATTTATATCATGAGTATGCTATTCGTTCACATCAAAATTATGTATTTTTTGCGTTAATAGGGGTTATGAATAGAAAATCTAGATGTTTTAGATCCATTTTTGTTTTAGTAGAACATCTCTACTGTTATTTGGATTTTATGGTTTTTTTTCAACATGAAGAAACTGACAATATTTAACTGACAATATTTTATTGATATGAAAAAGGTAGTTACATTTTGGTAGATATGTGTATCCTAACGTTAACTGTACATTATAATGTGATATTTTGGAGTATTTCTCTTTTGGATCCATATGTCATATTCACTATAGATATATTTTTTCAAAAACAGAAAACCAAACTCTCAACAACTTCTAAAACTATCTTCCCTAATCTGATTGCCAACATGAAAACAGAGTGTCAACAGACAATCGCTGCGATTGAGCTACTTTGACTAAAAATAAAAAAATAAAAAAAATTATTGGACAACTTTACTCGTTATATCCTTCAGAATAATGTGTATCTTGTTCATCCAAAAGAGACATGATGATAGCAAGGAAATATTGTAGCTCCCAGAGCTGTAGAAAGAGCCATTGAAGAATGTAGTGAAACAGATTTCTCCCAGTTTGGCTTTTTTTTGAGTAATTAACTATATTTAAAGTCATTATTACTGACTTGGCTAGAATTTCCTTTGTGAGTTTGAAATAGAACATAGACATAACTAACACAGATTGAATACTCAACATCCAGTGCTTTACAATGGCAGAAAATCTAGCATGTTGTAATTTTTTGATCAAATCAACAACATAGAAAACATGCTTAGCATGCAGTTGCTGCAATTTAATATGCATTGACAGGGGCCAAGGAAATGAAACATAGATTCAATAGCTTACACCCACCTTAGAAGAAAATGAAAAGCAACTACAGGTCATTACACTACCATGGAGAAAATAAAATGGCTCTGTCAAACTGCAATCTCTAGGAAAGAATGGGAGGTATTGAATCTAACCTTAATTGCAGATAATTAGAACATTTATGAGATTTGACATGATGGTTAGTTTTCATCCATGACATATCACAATGTTCGAGCACTTTGTAATGCAGAGGGTATCTGTATTTCTATTTATGCACCCATAGACCAAATTCACAAGCGAACAGATTAAAAATGAATAAATCATGAAACGAGAAAGAATAAATGAATAAAATCTCCTAAAAAACGCAGCCCAAACATGAACACACGATCAAAACGAATGAACGGAATTCAGATTCCACCGTCATGATACACTACCAATCTCTTGGATGCCTCAAGTGTAGTATCTCCAGCTTTGACACCATGTCAAAGTGCCAGAAATAGAAAATACGCAAGCATAAGAAACAAAATGGTGCTTGCATTAATGGAATCCAGTTAATTTTTCTCATAGGAATACACTCTTGGTCGTAGTCTTCCTATGTTACATATATTAATGTGACACCCTCATACATATGCCACACTCCTAACCTAAAATATTGGCAGTCGAGTATGCTTACTGCTTTTAGCTACCCATTCAAAATATAAACAAATGTGCATAGGCATTCCCAACCTGTTCTAGATGTTTTATTTAATGAGAAAAAGGATGTGATGGAGAGTGCATTTACTTGGCATTACCATTGAGCTTCAAATTTATGTGCCACTAAACTATTGCAAAAAGATAATGAAAAAGGCGCTGCATAAATAAATCTTATTATTGAATATAGTATTATTGGTGTCCGAGATTAGTTTGTGATATCATTAGGAAATCACAGAAATAGAAAAAAAATTGTATTTGAGACCCAAAAGAAACAAATATTGAGGAGTGATTAAGAGAAATAAAAGAAGCAAAAACTGGGGACATTGTCACACTAAACTCCGGGACCACGCCTAATTCAAAAGAAAAGTACTCGCAACTCACTACTATTCCCATATTATGGATAACATCTCTTATAAAGAGGGTGCCTTGTGTAGCATATGGATTTTTCACTTTAGCACTCACATACACCTACCCACTAGGGAGGCTATGGTGTGACCCTCTTCGATTTCATGTCCATATGTAACCCACCCACGGATGACACGATATCTCTATAAAGTCATTCTGTGTTGGAAGTGTGGAAGGGATGAGGGGATAATGTTCTTCATTGTATTTTTCCCCATCCGCCCTCCATAATGGGAAAGGCTCACCCGAACTTTAGTTACAACCATGGTTTGAATAGGTGAAGCGTGTTCCTCTAGGGAAACGATATATTCTTCTTCTCCAATAGGTTCTTCAAATTTTCTGTAAGGCTCACTCTTATGGTTTTCTTCAACCTCACAACCCACCGAAGAAGAATGAAGGGTGACTATGTGGTGACGTGGGGGTTTTTAGGTAAACTTTGAGTATCCCTACTTCTACGAGGCATGAAAAATAAATATTGACAAATTCAAGATAAAAAAGAAATGGAAAATATGAGTTGAATTTGGAAAGAAAATCTACTTTTAGCCTCACAAACAGAGATCTAACATAACATTATAAACATATTCATGGAACTACACTCAACCTAACTATTCATTCCAAGAAATCATTAACTAAAAAGTATTTTTCCCCGTGGAGAAGGTCTACCCCCTCCTCAAGATCCAATGAAAGAGATGAGAGAGGGAGGCTTGACACATAGGCTTATGAGTTTATAACCTATTCTTAACAACATGTAAGCAAGCTAAATCTACATCAAAAGACAAATGGAAGCAAACTAAAAAATGAAGAATTGAAATGCAAGCAAAGTAGCTAAATACTCATAAGAAAAACTAGCTAAAAATAACATAAAAAGTAAAAAGAATGAATACACAAGAGATACTAAGGCCAATGGATTGGGCCCCTAACCCGACAAGCCTAGCCTTATGAAACTAGATCAGTGAAGCACAATCTGAATACTCATTTTATTGTAGAAGATAGTCTCATTACATCAACATGAAAGTCTCAAAAACCTATTACAAGAGCTAAGAGCCTATTAGCTTCCTTCAAAGTTTGAATCCTAATGAGCTCTTGCTCAACCCTATTTAACCTAGAGGGTGGCTACCAACATCTCCCTAAAGAGTAGGTGATGTGTCCACTTTGACCACAAGTGAAGTGTAGCTTTGGTGCCCTTGATCTTGAGTTTTCTTGTTCGCTCGCCTTTGATTTTGAGCTGTTGGAGGGAATCTTGAGTATCCCTTGGCTTCCTTTGGGGAGTTAAGGAGGTGGAAAAATCTCTCTATAATCTCTCTCCTTGTTCTCTACTCTGAGATTTAATGTAGAAATATTCATAAAAAAATGCAATATCTTCGTGATTTTCCTTTTTATTTAACTCATGTTAGGCATTCAAGTATGACAAGCCTCAATCACCATCTACACTAGCAACATTAGACCATAATATAATTAAAATGTAAGAAAAAGAGACTTAATAAGGAAAAAGGTGAAAAAATAATCCCTCCAAATGTACCTAACGATGGAACTTAGCATCACCCCCCTACCAAATGGTTGTTGATCCTCCGAGCAACTTAGTCCTCCTTCTCACATTTTCTTTTCTTTACAAAGCTTTGATGGACTCTTTGACTTCCCAAGGAAGAAGTGTGGGGAGTCCCTTCAGGAGGGTAAAAGCCATAATTCTTTTCTTCTTCCTTCCATTCTCTATTCCGATCATCTTGGTCCTTTCCATCACTTCAGCCCCCAACAACAAGGGTGGACCAAGCTTCAAACCAAACCACCGAATCTTTCTATCCCTCGCATGGCCCTCTTAGTATAGTTGTGTTATTTCCAAGGCACCTCTCAATATTTTTTGTTGTGTTTTATTCCATGTTTCTAATGCTATGAGGGAGGTTGTTCCATATCCTTTGGCTAGCCATTATGAACTCATCTCCCAACAACCTACAAACATCATCAAAGTTAGCCATGGCTTGAGCTTGTGTGTGGAGGTATTTTTCTACAAGTGCAGTGATCCTTTTTCTATCTTAAGATGGTTGTTGATGACTTTGAGGGTTGAATAGTTATTCCCTAATGTGTAAATGTTCTCTATTTGCAGTAAGGCAAGAGATAGTCAATATCAGATAAGAAAGCACCATTCCATGGGTGAGTAGTCAATAAATTGTCACAAAAGAGCTAGAGCAATGGAGTAGTGTAGGAAATGTGTCCTCAAGATCGAGTATTATGAAAAGATAGAAACCACACCGGGGAAAAAGGGTAACCCTTTTCCATCGATGTCAAAGGGGGAGGAAAAAGCAAGAAAAATAAGAAAGGGCCTTCTATAAAATAGCAAGAGGACGAAAGACAAGGGGGAGGGAGTCCCGAAGGAAGTATAGGAGTATAGGTGGTTGTGTTGCCATCAATGCCAAAGGGGGGAGACTATTGCAAATATTGTCATTGATGGCAAAGGACCACAAAGGAGCAGCACCAAGAAAAAGGGAGAAGATCAAATTCAGATGAAATTGTTGCAGTAGAAAGTGAAATTGTTTCACCTCTCCGAAATCCATTTTGTTTATACATTACGTGTAGAATTTTGAGTATATTTACTTCTATGTAAAGATTCAAAGGAATTCAGTAGAATTCTGGTTTGTTTGCTTGAGATCGTGCAAAGGTTCATTTATTTATGGTTATTGAGTTACGCAAAGGAAAGGAGGATTTTATCCCTTGAAAATTCAGTGATTTATGGTTTTCTGTAGCATCGAGAGTTATTAACCTCTCGTAATAAGGGTTTGGAAAGAAATTAGAAATCTAGTTCATTGGTTGAGAGTGCATCAATAATCGCCTTTATTTATTGAGTTATGCAATAAAAAGGAGGTGTTCATGAGAAATTGAAGTTAAACGAAGAAATGGTGAAATCGCGTTTGAATGTGATTTAAAACAAAGTTTGCAAGTTAAGAAATTTTCAAGAAAACTAGACACTCGTTGTGCACACAACCTTGAGTTGTGTAGTTTTTTCCCATTTCGAATGCGATCGAATGATATGGCGACACGCTCACTGAGTGCAATACCACCCATTTTTGCGTTGCGTTTGTGTTGAGGAGGTAAATCCCCCTCCGCATGACAGTAGGCGATCCCTACTAGCCCACAGGGGTCTAGCAACAAACAAACAATGCTATGACGCAAGCTCCTAGTTACGAATGAAAGACTTGGGATAAGAGCCTACCCGAATTCCAACGCTAGATCTCGAGGAAGCAAGATGTCTCTATCCTTCAGCTCCCGCAGTCGACAATCCTTCCACGATCATCCGTGGATGAACACCCGCACATAGAAGAAACGAACAGATACATGCATAGGAACCAAGATACGTAACTAAACATCTGAGCCGAAAAGATATTACTCACATTAACATGATGGAAAAAGCGATGGAACCATATAATCATAGTCATCTATTAAAATGATAAACGAAACAGACAGTTACAACCAAGTTCTCGACGTCGCAGCCTTCCTTCGAACGGGTCTCCGGCCGTGCCACGTTCGCAAAGCTCGCCAAGGAAAGGGAAACCTCTCCGCAGTCTCGTAACACATGGTCTCCTCGCTTGAATGGGCCCTTAAGGGAAAGAAGGGATTCTCTTACAGAAGACAAAGGCACTTGGGAATAGGAGAGATGCAAAGCTTCAAGACTTTCTTCAAGACTAGCTTGCCATGGATCCGAGCAAGCTTTTATAGATGGGGAAGGAGGAGTTGGGATCCCTATTATTATGGGATTGGCCCTATCAACAAGGAAGGTTCCATAGAAGGTGGCAAAACCACTTCCCTTCCATAGAACTCCTGTACTCAAACCTCCCCAACTCAAGATAGGCAATGGTTGTGAGTTTGTTTGAACTCAACTTCCGCCATCCATATTTAAAGGAAAAACAATCCCTAAAATGTGGTGGCGCGAGTTGCTGCACTAGTTTATGACAGTAGCGCCAAGTGGCGCGACCTCTCTACGTGACTTCGATTGGCGCGAGCACCGAACCGCCTACCGCCGCCTAAATGCAAAAAGAGCCGTTTTTTCATGGATTTTGCAAGGAGATGTCTCAAGGGGAAATGAAGTCTCATACTCGTAGGATGCATTGATGATGTTTTCAAGGCATGACAATGTTCACAGTCAAGCATAATGGGTCCTCCATTGTGCGTGGACTGGGTGAAGTGTGTAAGGACTGTGACAAATTACCGTGTACCGTATGCCCCCCTAAAGCATGAGGCCCGAGAGAGAGAGGGGGTGAAATGCTTTACGAGAATACATAGTCCAACCCAAGGCCCGCCGTCGGAAAACCCCGCACAGAAAGATACAACCGATATCTCAAGTACATGATGTATATATATGGTATGGACGCAGCCATCCGAATATATGCTATAATCTCGATTCAGGTATGGGCGAGCATGCCTATCCAACTAAGATCAAACAAAATAGACCCTGCATGGCTCGCAGCCATCCAATCATGAGTCATGTACATAATGATAAAAATTCACAATCGCAGCCTGGGATTACAACAGACACAATCCAAAAGTGTCTCATGCGCTCCATCTCGACCCAAATAAGTACAAGTTCTAGCATGCGAATGTGTGAGCCGATGTCGCACTATGCAAGAACATCGCTCGATTACCACCCAATGATGAAAGCCAAGTTAACGTACGCGAGAGTGAACCACCAATAATGACAATGGTCCTCAAGGTACTACAGTACAATCTACGGCGTGTGAATAAATGAGCCGACGTCGACGTCACATGTTTAATCATTCGATCGGAAGTCAATGATGTAAACTTCGTCGAATGCGTACGAACCTCGCCAAACGAGGCACGCGTGTGCTCCAAGGTACCATCACCGAGTCTCTAGCACCAACTTCTCGGGATAATGAGTTGGAAGTCGACAGAAGTGACCTCGATCGAAGGTGGGTTATAATGATTCCCACATCATCGACACGCTATGACAAGAGGAACATAATGTTTTGTTGTGAATCGCAGACCATATGAGAAACACCGTAGGAAGGTTGATATTTTACAAGCAGGCCAACTTCTCTTGAACATACGAATTCGTGCACGACAATGGATTTGGCAAGTATTTGGACATCAACGCATCAAAGGTCATGGCGACGAGGCAAAGGAACAGATGAGAGGTCAAAAGAGATTACCCAAACCCATGGAAGAAAAGGAAGCAGCGAGATGAGATGTCCCCAACCCGACACGAATGCAGCATACAAGTGCCATGTTCAAGAGCGACGATAACGCCGATGACAACGACGATGGTTCCATTTTTCCCCCACCATTTCTCGGCGAGTACCCCAATTATTTTTGATAACAAGCTTGAAGGGGATAGCATATAGCTTCGTGATATAAGCTCCGGCCTCTTTCCCGGCGAATCCATCCTAGTGCATTTAACGAGTCCTAGGAAGGGGAGAACCCTGGGAGAACGTCATTTCGATTTTAATCCAATGTCACCGTGTATTTAACGAGTCCGACAAAGGAAGAACTCGGCGTCTTTTTCATGTTTAGAGAGTTTGAAAAAGACAAAGCGGGAAAAAGAAAACTCCACAGATCCCTTTTCGTAAATAGTTTCCCTGCATCCGAAAAGGTAGAAAACAATATCCCGGAAAACCTCCTACTCGCGATAGGCTAGTGTGGTATTCTTTTTCGTAATCGATCCAAACTCAAATTTCAAAAAAGGGTTAAACTTATACCGTGGTGAATGTCGATTCGTGTCCATATTTTAACGAGATCGAAAACCGACAAGGGCTTTCTGCCGATCTTTTTCATATTTAGAGAGTCGAAAAGAGCCGAAAGATGACTCCACAAGGACTTTTTCGTGTATTTACCGAGTCCGAAAGTATAAAATAAAACTCGTTTCCACCTTTTTAAGTCGCAAAACCTCGCCGCCGCACATACCCAACAAGCGTAAAATCCATTTTCGACATAATACATGCAAATATTTGACAAAAAATAACTTTTAAAGCTCATTTAACGTCGAAAAGTTAGTAAATATGTCTAATGGTAAAAAAATAAAATTACTTTTTTACTATTTACCTTGTGGAGAGCAACTAACGGTCCATTTGGGAGCAAGCATCTTCCGACTGCGTGATTGCGACCAATCCAGTGCAACCATTCGATAGGCTCGTTCCGTCGACGTGGATAAGAGGCGCTCCTTTTTCTTCTTTCTTTTCCATACATTTTTTAATGAATTTCCCTTAGAAATCAGCTCTCGTAAGGGCACTTTTGAAATTTTAGGGGCCGGGCCAAGTGGCGCGGTATCGGCACGACCCAGCGCCGACCGAGCTCTTTACCAAAGGGCTCGCGACATGGCGCTGATCGTCGTCAGAAACTAACACGCGCCGCCTGCGGGAACTCCAAATTTCCTGCCTCTTAAAATTCTACTATTTATGCCAAATTTCTTGAATTTTGAAGCTCACAAAAGATCTAATAAGGGGTTTTGGACCATGTGAATGCAGCATAAACAGGGCACGAATGGCACCGAATGGGACGGAACGAGAACACGGAGATGAGGACGAAGAGGCCATGCAAAAGCCAAGCATGTATGAATGCTCCGAGAGACCGTGGCTTAAAAAAAGTTCTTCCTCACGCCATGCTTACGTAGCTCAGTTCTAGGCTCCTCCAATATCTCTGATCAACCTCTCGGGATGGAAAATGACCAAGTATCTTAACACGAGACCAGGTGTTGGGAATTGGAGGTCACCGACATTTATTTCAAGCTATCGGATTATCCCGTCGTGTCCAATCCCTGCACCGATCGGGAGCAGACCATCGTGGGAAAAGATGGAAGAAGTATCGATGCGTGCTGCCGCGGGGCACAAACAGAATGGGGGAGTAAGAAGGTATACATCTCAACCATCCCCTCGACCCTAGCACTCGAGAGTTAGTACTCCACACCATTACGCGCGCCGCCTGATCGCAGGCACTTCACTGTAGGCCACAAAGACTCAACTCTATCGGGCTCTCGTAATGCATGGGTCCCCCGACCGTATGATTGGGCAACGTACCGTCACGATCAACATGAAAAGGCATCTTACAAAGGGTGCATGAGCATCAAACTCTAGGGCAGCTTTGGGTATGGTTCGATCTTGCATCGTTCATTCCGGGAACGCATACATCGCCTTCCGTGGCCAAGAGGCCCATGTGGCGAACTGCCGGGCACCACCGAGAGCCGAGGATGGCTCCGCCGGGGAAGCACCGATGCCCGGATCCGGAGGCGGCAGTCGTATGTCCCGGAAGCCCGAGTTCTTCGTGTGAGCATACGGCACGCAACCCGATCGTCGTGGAAGATTGGCCCTATGCGTGGAACCCGACTTGCTGCGGGACCCAGTATCTCCCGCTACCGTAAGGAGACCACCGGGGATGAAGGTGAGTCGGGTAATACCTCATATTTTTGATTTTATGTTTATAGTGTTTTTTTGTTGTTAACACACACTTGTCTAAACACAATTATATATGCATGCAGATGTAGGACCCTGAGGAGACCAGGCTCGGGATAAGTCCCCATCTCCGAGGGACACAACTCGCCCCCGAGATCCAGGGGGAAGGCACCGAGGAGAGGCACCGGGTTCGTAACCCCGAGGGGACCGGTCCATGCGATCCCCGTACTATGCCCGACCGGCTGTATGTACCGATGGAGTACCAACGCTACTATGGGAGTTCCAAACCTGGCTCCCACCGAATCCTCGAGGCGGCTAGTGCGCGGGCAAAGTGACGTGCTATCATGAGCACCATGGCGTCGATTAGTATCTAGGATTTAGCCACACCTATTTTTTGAGAGACACAAATGTCTCCGGGATGTATTAAGACAATTATGTATATTTTTTGAGTTTTAAGTGACACACTTCTATGTATATTTCGATATCTATATATATGCATATCTATTTTCTAGATGAGTCTTCTTTACATGTGATGATGATTTATAAATTGCGGCAATGTCTATCTAACACCAAATTTGCTACACGTATCCCGTCAATGTGTATTCAAATGTCTCGTATATGATGATATGTAATATATTCAAAAATTCCTTTCAAAGAATCGATACGGCAAATAGCAATCGTGAAATGGATCGTGTTTTCTACTGAGAGTGCCTGCTCAAACCCGGAACTACTACGTAAGGTGTGAATCTAGGTACACGCAGCAATTCACTTGATACCAAGCTATCGCCTCTGTTAATAATTCCAACACGGCGCTATATTCCGCGAGTATCGTTCGTGGTACGTCCTAAACACACACTCGCAGTCGCATCGAACTCACCATGCCAGGATCATAGATTACCCAGCTGTCGTGTAAGAGAGATTCTCGGCATCAAGGAGGCACCGTCCCGCGAAAACCAACAAATGGATGAAAAGACATCTCTGCACAACCAGAAGACCCGATCGAGCGTAAAGATGTTTACAAAGCACACCACACCATGCACACAAATCAAAAATCACACACCTATGTACAGCACACACCACACCAAAAATCATTTCAAAGCGTAGTACTTCTTAAGGCTATGCACATTTACGGGCCGCGCCAATGGAACTCCTTCGTAGTCTATAAGCTCGTAGGCTCCCATTTTTCAAAACACGTTTTACTATGTAGGGACCGTGCCACATGGGCTGGAGTTTGCCGGGCACCAAGCTTATCATGTGCCTCGATCGTACAAGAGGACTACGGCTCCTTCAATGAAAGAACGGGGAGAAACAAAGCATTGATCAAAATGAGATTTGACCCTTTCTTTGTGCTTCGACAATCAAAGCAGCCTAGACGACGGGTTTCATCCAACCGTTCGGGAGATACGTAAGACGCTCTTCCTCAGAGAAGTATCCGCAAGAGCTCCACAAGCACTTGAGCGAAGGAATTTCACATTCAACCCAGCGAAGCTTCTGCATCGTACAATACGCTTGGAATGGTGTGAATCCGGTTGCACTTTTAGCGCATGTTCTGCACGCCGCAGAGGCCGAGCACAAGCGTTTGGAGATGCCAACTCGGGATTTATGAATCCAATCGTTCGTTGAAGCATAGTGACCAAAACTTGTGCACCGCTCAACTCCGACCGTTCGCTTGGAGGGTATGTATGGCGTTGAGCTTCAAGTCGTGACGCTGTAAACCCAACGCACTGTCGCTCCCGCCATCATGTAATCACGGAAATGAGTACCGTGATCAAAGGACGATAGCTTGAGGGACCCCCGAATCGTGCAACAACATGGTTGAATAAAAATGACTAGGCACCGTTCTTCCGTCGCCATAGCCTAGTGTAGGCATCGCCGGCCCACTTTGTGAAGTAGTCGACGGGCGACAATGATATACGCATGCCCCCCCCGGCCGAGTGAGTGGTTACACGTCATAAAATCCACGCCCCATTTCGCGAAAGGGCCGACGGTAATAACGGGATGCAAAAGGTAACCCGCGCGGCGCACGCATCTTGCGCCGAAAAATTCTGGCACGGATAGAGCATTTTCTGACCATAGAAGTGATGCGCTGCCCTTGAATATAGAAGGCCGTAAAATAACCCCGCCCTCGAATCTTTTTGGGCGTAGTGTATCCGGACATGTGTCCACCATAGGTGCGCCACCGTGGCGCTCATTCAAGACTTTCTTGCGCCTCGGCTCAAGTGTAAGGCATCGTCTGAGCACCGAATCTACTCCAATACGACATGGGGTATCTCCTACTATGCGGTAGGGTTGACCGGGTGCTCGAATCCGACGCGTGCACGCCTTATCCAACTCCGCACCGGAATGTTGCGTCCGAAGATACGACGATGCATGTCTCCGTACCAAGGATCACGACATCAATAAGAACAAATAAGCTTTCGTCCTAAGTATATGATCTTCAGCATTGTTCCGAAGAGAGTCCGTAGGGAGAGAACATATCAAACTCCGCGAAGACCGTTGATTTAGTTGACTTGGCAAAGGTAGAACTCCAAATCGAAACTCCCCGCAGGATGACGATCCATTTGGGAGTACTTAAGCCCCCCAACAATTGTCTAGAAAGAATGTATGTCATGGGGTTGCAACAAACCACCGTTGTCGCAAGCGCAATGGGTGACGTGTAATGGCGAAAGCGTTGCTACGACTGTGACAACGGCACGGCCGCTAAGGCCAACTTTCCGGATCGCGACATGTGCATAGCTGCGTCTCTCCGGGTTTCCAGAAGGTTCCGAGAGAGGTAATAACAACATGTTCATCACCGGTTTCTCGTCATCCTCGCACCAAGACCATGGCGATGGTGCTTAATGTGGCGGCTAGATACAAAGTAAAGTCGCGTGTGGGTAGTCCGGAGGACGAAGCAACGTGAGCATTGACGAGAAATGTCTCTCACCTTCTCAAAGGATTCTCTGAAAGCGATTTCGTCCCCAATGAAAGGGAACACTTCTCGTAACAAATCGAGTGAATCCTTTGGCCACTCCTCAGCAGTAATTCGCAGATGAAGCGTCTAAGAAAATTCGCTTTCCCTTGCAGTACTGCAAGAACCGATAAAGTGAGTGAGGGTGGACGGGAGATTTATAATGGCCTCTAACCTTCGCAGGGTCGAGGCGAATTCGTCTTTTCAGAGACTATAAAGCCTAAAAACACGCGTTAGAATCGACGCAAGACGCACTTATGAGGATTGAGCCTAATGTTGTAGCGTTCACAGGCCGAAGAACATCCGGCGAAGATGTTCAGATGATCCTCTCGCTACCCGAATGGGCAGTGCAAGTCGCTCCGCATAAGGCCGGACAATATGGCGAATATCATGAAAAGCATATGACATCGCACGCCGAAACGTGGCGCCGCCGTTCTTTAAGCGAACGGGAGTTTTTTATATGCAAAAGTGCTCCCACGGACAGACATGAATGTGGTCTTACATGTTGATCCTCGTGTGCAATGTTAATCTGGTTGTAATCTCGAGAAACCGTCCCATTAAGGGAATAGGATCTCACTCCCGCGCAATCGCTCGATAATCTAGATCGATAAATCCGAGTGGGATAATTGTCCTTAGGACAATAGCGCGATTGATATCGCGATAATCTACACAGTACTCGAATGGTACCCTACTTTTTATCGACAGGGACGATGTTGGACACCCATTCGTACAGTGGGGATAGGATAAATAAATCCCTGCTCGTCAGTGTTTTTCAATCCCGCCTTGATAGCGGCAAGTTTTCCCGAGGATGCATGGGACGCAAGCTGGCGCATGGGTTTCGCACCCGGATAGGTTGGAATCTCGTGCACGACAATACTAGGATCAATTCCCGCATTTCCTCGTAGGACCACGCAAAAACATCATCTCTCGAATTCTTTGAAAAGTTCCGTATATACCCGAATCTCCTCGGAGAACAAAGTCACACCCACATGAATGTTCTCAACAATCCCTCTGTTTAACAAAGATGTTGATAGGAACCGTTTGAGTAATGTTACTCAGACACCCTCCGAAAAGACCTCGTGCGTCAAGATCGGTGTTTGAAGAGGAGGGGAAGGAACTCCGAGTAGCATAGCGCTCGAGACAACAAACCATTGCCCCCAAGCTAGGCATAAAACGAGGAACGATGATGCCCATCGCCCAGGGTAGCTCCTCCAGCAGACAGTAGTTTCCATGATAGCCTCATCCGAGGGAAAAGTCTCTCTAAGAGGACTCGTGCGAATCAGCCCGACTCAAGCCGGTGGGAAATTGTGAGTAGATCGCCAAGAGCCAGTGCTCATCGGAGAGCATGTCGAGGGAGGTGAGGGTCCGATGTGCAACAGAACAATCTCATGCGCAGCTCGACTCCCTCACCGGCGTTAAAGGCATGGACTCTCCAAACTCATACCCGCTCGGTGTGTAGGAATCCGCCCGTGGTCATCATTCCCGGACAACATGTTAACTTGAGCGGTATTCGGTGGCATGCAGCAGTGGAAAATACCCATGAGGACCGGGTCTTTGAAGAGCACCAGTGTCCCTATGTCAGTTCGGGGGATTCGGAATTTGATCCACATATGGCACGTTGTGTCTCGCGAGCTCGAGGTAAAAAATGACAACCGGGTCTACCGTGACAATCTTGCCTCGTGAGGGAACTTGATGAATCGAAAGATAGTAGACGCGCACGCAGCATGAGCAGCTGGGTCCAACGTGCGCCAAGAAGTAAATTGTAGTTGGAGTTTAGCGTCAACTACTTCTACTTCTACGTCGATGCTTTTTCCCCGTAATGCAATCTTCGCAAGACTCTCAAGAACTCCCGTGGGTTTAGATTCCCGACCATCAAATGCCTCAAGGGCATTAGGAGATGATCGTACAAAGTTGGAGAGCCGATGGCCTTCCAACAAGCGTGAGTGGACATAACACAAGTAGATGCACCCTCATCTACGACGGCTCCGTGAACGTTCGTGACCGTTAATCCCGACTCTGAATAACCAAAGCGATTTGATGTGGAAGCCGGGAGTAAAATTTCTCGTACTCAAAGGTGAGAAGGCCTTTCGAATCGTTGCGGGATCAATGGACCACCGATGGCAGACAATAATATGCCTTCCGTGAAGGACAACTCCGAAGAACCCCAAGTGCGAGCATGGCACATGGCGCCTGTGCCAGCATCCTCAACACCGTAATGTTGAGCGTGCACGAGCGTTTGGATTATAAGAGGATCTCCGAAGAACACCCTTGGGAGGTGGCTTCACAACGGGTTCGAGAGTCGGCTTCTCGATTTCCAATGAACCGTGAAGTAGGGTGGGGGAGGCGGTCCTTCCGCCACCGCCTTCCCCGGTGCCTCGCTCGCTCGACTATTGTAATCCTTCTCAATCTCGTAGCGATAGTGATAGGTGCATGTAGTCTTCATATCATGAAAACCCGAGACCCAAACGGTGCAGATGATGAACCTTGTTCACCATCCGGGTCCGCGCGAGATGGAAATGGCTCTTTTTAAAACAAAGATTCTCGAGTTCCCTTTGAGCCTTTAAGAAGTTGATCGTATTTCTGATCGTCGTGGACAATCCTTAGTGTAATGGTCACCTTCAGCAGTATGAGGCAAGGAAATTTCGGCTTACGTTGGGAGCTCATCCTCGCTTCGAGTTTTAGGATTCCGGTTTCTGGGCATCAGCATTTTGATTTTTCCTTTGCCCTTTCTCTTTTCTTCCCCTTGGAGGATTTGTCCGTCAGTGATTGGCTCCCGAACAAGCATTTACCTCCCGTGGATTTGCGTAATCTGATGAGGCTAGATTAGCAGAGGTATTGTTGGAAGAATTAGCCTTCTGCTTCCCATTCGCCAAGACTCTCTTCGAATTTTGAGAGACGGAACTAATGACGCCGTATCCACCGTAGGGGCAGGCGGGGTCTTTGGCTCGGCAGTGTGAGCACTCAGCATGATGTCATAAAGCGTGCCGATTGCGAATAAACAAGATCCAGTACATCGGGCACGCGCGATAGCTTCTCGTTCCTCCGTCACACACGCTCCCCTGATCGCGATATCCTCGAGCGATTTATTCACAAAGGAGGTTGTGAACGAGCTGAGTCAAAATCTGATCGGGGGATAGAGAAACTTGACCGCCGACGACGGCGTCGCCGCCACTCATGGATGTGATCCGAGATGTGAGTGGCCGAGTCCTCGTCTCCGTGAAGACAGAGGTGCGTCTCGCTCCATACCCGCATCGTAAATCGAAAATGCGTGAGGAAAGCGCAGCTAACGCAGTTGAAATCCTGAAAAATACCACGGGATAGCTTTCTATGTACCACTTAGCAAACAGCCTCCTCGTTAAAGCACGCCGAAAAAGACGCAGCGCGCAATCGAATCGTCGCAATCCAAGAGTTAGACGAACACCGCAGGTGACACGTCATCACATGCGCCCGGGGGTCTTCGCCGCATTTGCCCTCAAACTTGGGACAAGCTCACCTCGGTATCTTGTCTGAACCTGGGGGCCAATATGGATTATGAGCAACTCGGGATCATTGGTCAACTTCGAAACGTCCGGTAGATCTAAGGTAGCCGGGGAGACTGGCAATGGAGGGTTAATTCCCATGCCGGGCTCCTGCACTAAGGTCCCAGCATCCATGCTCCACGATGGTTGTGAATATCCTCGCCCCTGCGGTTCTCGTTCCCGCAGGATTCTCGACCGTGAGGGGCATAATTCGTATAGCCGCACCGATTTGGTTGGTCGGTAACCATTGTGTGGGCTCCGATAACCGTGGTTCGGGCCCCGAGATAGGGCGTTGTCTCCGTATAAGTGCATTTGGGATTTGGTCGCCGATGCATAGATAGAACCTAGGGGTGGGAGTGAGGTTGATACCGAGATGCCTCCGCAGTGGTTATAGTTCTCGTTGAGATTGACCATGGAGGATAATAACCACTCGAGGATGAGTAGACCGTCGATAAGTGGAAACCGCGAGCTCCTCGGGCACGAGGGCGCAACAAGCTGATTTGTCGCGCGATTGAATGAGCAGTGCTCGCCGAGCGAGTGAACGTAATGAGAGAGCGCTGCTCGAATGAACAAACGACCCGAGTGAGGGGGCGGGGCCCCGAATGAACAAAGCTAGCCCGACTGAGGGGCGGCCCTCGAATGAACAAAGTTGGCCCTGGACAGACAGAGCGACAAGCCGGAGTTGCGCAGTGCCGACTCGCGTTGTAAGTGAGCTCCTCGTGTTGCACCGAATAAGCCGGCTGGCTCCGGGAGGCGGGACACTGTGCTGTGCCGCGATGACCCGGTTGGCGTGGTGGTGGAACAGATGACCAGGTGCTTGCCGGAAACCATTTTTGACCGGCCAGAACCACATACAATGGGTCCCGGGGCCGATATGCAACGTTAGCGACAACAGGATACCGCGTTGGCACTCGTAAAGAAGGCCGGATTTCCGCCCCCTCGAGACCATAGAGCCGAGCCCCGTTGATACCCGCCGAGGGCCGAGGCCGAGCGATAGCTGACCGGGACAGGTTACAGCACGGTCTCCTTGCGGATTATATAATGGCCCTTGCCGGCCCGCAGTGTAGCCTTGATCGTCAGTCCCCTCGCGGTCGTACCGATAGCTGTGTTGGCCTCCGCATGTTGGCTCTGTGAAAGGCCGTGCCTCGTGGTGCTCCGAGCCCGGTTGTACGGCAAACCCGAGCATAGCTGCATAAGCCTCTATGGAGCAATGAAGACGCAAAATGTCCCCATGCTCAGTCAAGCTCGACCCGGAAACCAATATACATGGGAGTGCCGTCCGTGCATAGTGCAGGCGAAAAGAAAGACTCGGTAAGGATCTTGGGGGGATTTGTTCACACTTCGGCGTATTGCCTACGTCGTAAAACAACCGATACTTCCTCCCGGAGAGATATTCTCTCAGTATAGCAAGAAGCTAGATAAATGCCTCGTGAGTTGGCCCGTATCTAGTAGGGCAGTATGCGTCGAGACAACAAGCAGCAAGAGGCAGCCCACACAAACAAAGGTCGCACGGAATCAAGTGACGGCGTCGAAGGAGACACCCCGGTGTAGTGGCACCTTTCGTCTCGGCTGTGAGATGATGATATTCCCATAGATGCAAAGAAACTGGGAGATAATCCCTCGACCTGCAGATCCGTATCCTCGTGACAAAGAAGGACCAGTCGACGATGTGGTAGCCAGCACTTCGTACTCGCTTCCCTCAAACAATCTACGAGGGATGCTGCCGATAGTCATCGCACCCGAAAATTTCCCTCACCGTAATCATCATGGTTGATCCCGCCGTTAAATCACGCAAGACGGCGTAGGACAGGTAGGGGAGGAAAAAACATGCAGCTAATAAACGGTGAACCCGATGGGGCAAGAGAAAGGAAATCGCTTCCTAATCCCCAATTCGGTATCATTGTGGTCCGAAAGGCAGCTTGAACTCAACCGGTTCTCCAAAGGGTTGCTCTGGCGAGGACCGGTCCTCTGTCGCAGAAACTCGTAGACAACAAAGCCGTCGTGGTTCAACATGTATGCTCAGTAAGCTCTCTCGAAGAATCGTCCGTGTAAGGACTACCACAAGAGGACGAAACCGAGGGCTCCGCCACCGTGACAAAAGACTAGAAGAAGAGAGCACACACACACACTCGGGCCGAAAACGAGTTAAGACACACGTATCAAACAAGCCCGCAAGCAATATCTAAACGGGTGTGTAATCGTGGGAGATTGATTTTACCACATTGGAAAAATAAACAAATCCTACCGTTTCATGTTTTAAGAGTTGAGAAACGATAAAAAGATGACTCTATCTCTTTCAGCAGTTGATACAAGCGTGAAAGGACAAGCGCTTGACGGTCTTTTTCAAGTTTAGGGGAGTCGAAAAAGACCAAATGACTGCTCAGTAAAAACTAGGCACAAAGGGTGTACCAAATATCTCGTCAGAACCGCATATATACACTCTGGTTTCAAAAAATGAAACGTAAATCGACCAAGGACTTTCCGTACGGCAAGTGTAGTCTCCCGAATGCCGTGTTCGTTGTATCACGCGGTATAGGGCGTACAGACTCTGGCTTCCCTATGGAGTAAAAGGATTGTAAAATCCATAGGGGGTCTCCCTTTATATACACGACGCACGGGTGAGCGCAAGTCCGTACCAGCGCCGTTCAAAGCCAAGAGGCGAACGATGCTCGCTAGGTTTAACGCACGCCGAACACGTCTCTAGCCTAGGACCTTCTAAATATGTTGCGTTAAGTTCCAATGTTGCCTTAGGTTAATTGAATAAATTTTACGACGTTGATCTTCAATTAAGTTTCAATTTCCAAAGCCCTATCGTATGTAGTGTCTCCTAAATGCAAGCTATATGCCACGCGTGCAACATTTCTGCTTCGATGAAAAACTAGTTAAATGAGAGTTTGAGAGCTTTTATACAAACGAAAATGAACTGAATACAAACATGAATATATCTAATGCAACTAATGCAATTGCACACTTTTCTTACCAAACACTAATCACTAGCAATATGGAAAAGATCAAGCAATTTGCACTAATTTAACAAAAGCAAAAGAGATTATATATATTTTTTTTGATTTTCAATGTTTAATGACTAATGTGCACTCGAAAACAAAAGGAACAATTTGAGAAATGATATCTAAGAGAGCGAAGCACAACAACATTCACTCTAACGAAGCAAGCAACCAAATCTCTAAATCGACCCAAAGTCCCTCAAAGCAAAGAAAGACTGTAAAAACTTCCGATGGACCGTATGATCCGGGTCCAAAAGCAAGGCAAATCGAATCTTTTGAATGAAGGAATGAACAATCACTCAAAAGACGTAGGAAAACAATCAAAGACCGATAAGAGAGCGTGGAGAATCAATCAACAAGTTGACAGACAATCGTAACACCAAAACTCCCAATGGAGGGCTCGATTCACTAAGCCACTAGATGCCCCTAGGGCTCAAATCGTGAAATCGATATGACCGCAGGCAAACAACCAAAGGATAGCGGTGAATTCAAACTAAACAAGCAAGACTCCAACACACCCTGCGACAATCAGTAAAATCAAGAAGAAAAGTACCGGTCAAGCTCGTAAAGCCAAAAAAATGAAGAAAACTCAAAAAAAGTCAGCGGTGGGTGTGCGCGACCGTGGCCTTGAACCGGCGCCGCAGGCCGTATTGGCGCGTACGACAGATAATGAAACAAGCGCCAGTGATGCTGACCGTCAGGGGTTAAAACTCCGTAAGCACCGAGTTCTCCAATAAAAATTAAAAAAACAAGCTACTCGAAAGTAGACCAATACAAGCTGCAAGCAAACCAAGAAGCGAAAATAGTGAAAGAATCCAACCCTTAAAGGTTCATCAAGCAAGGAGAAACAATCAAAGCGAACCAATCATAAACGGGACAAGGAAAACCGGACGATCCCCAGCGGAGTCGCCAATTTGTTGAGGATGTAAATCCCCTCTGCGGACAGAGGCGATCCCTACTAGCCCAGCAGGGGTCTAGCAACAAACAAACAATGCTATGACGCAAGCTCCTAGTTACGAAATGAAAGACTTGGGATAAGAGCCTACCTAGATTCCAACGCTAGATCTGAAGAAGAAGATGTCCCCGTCCTTCAGCCCTGGCAGATCACAATCCTTCCACGATCTCCGTGGATGAACACCTGCACACAGAAGAAACGAACAGATACATGCATAGGAACCAGCATACGTAACTAAACATCGGTCAGAAAAGATATTACTCGCATTAACATGATGGAAAAAAGAGTGGAACCATAATCATAGTCATCTATTAAAATGATAAACGAATAGAAGTTACAACCAAGTTCTGACGTCGCAGCTTCCTTCGAACGGGTCTCCGGTCATCCACGTCTCGCAAAGCTCACCAAGGAAAGGGAAACCTCTCCAGAGTCTCGTAACAATGGTCTCCTCGCTTGAATGGGCCTTAAGGGAAAGAAGGGATTCTTTACAGCACAAAGGCACTTGGGAATAGGGAGATGCAAAGCTTCGGCACTTCAAGACTAGCTTGCCATGGATCTGAGCAAGCTTTTATAGATGGGGAAGGAGGGAGTTGGGATCCCTATTATTATGGGATTGGCCCTATCAACAAGGAAGGTTCCATAGAAGGTGGCAAAACTACTTCGCTTCCATAGAACTCCCGCAGCCAAACCTCCCAACTCAAGATAGGCAATGGTTGTGAGTTTGTTTGAACTCAACTTCCGCCATCCATATTTAAAAAACAGTCCCTAAAATGGGTGGCGCGATTGCTGCTCTATGACAGAGCGCCAAGTGGTGCGACCTCTTTACAGGATTTCCCTGATTGGCGCGAGCACTGAACTGTCTACCCGCGCCAATGCAAAAAGAGTTGTTTTTCATGGATTTTGCAAGGAGATGTCTCAAGGGGAAATGAAGTTCATACTCAGAGGGATGCATTGATGATGTTTTCAAGGCATGACAGTGTTCACAGGTCACATAATGGGTCCTCCATTGTGCGGGATGGGGAATGGTAAGGACGGTGACAAATTACGTAGCAAACGGTTTGGGTGATAAACTACGGAGATGGAATGAACGTGATTACCGTCCGATTAGATCTGTGGGAGATCCGATGGTGTTCGCGTCGGTAATTGCATGGGGTTTAAAACAAGGTATGTTAAACGTCATGCATATTAGTTATGCGATAACAGTTGGATTGGTGAGTTGGAGCATGATGAGGCGTTAGTCATCGGATGTATGAGCATAGGTTCTTTTGGTAAATTGTGGGCCATATATGATTTAACGTGAAAGCATGCCTCGACATATGTGTGGCCTATTGATAGGCGAAAAGGGTAAGTTATAAAATATTATGTTAGCTTTACAACATAAATTTTAAGCTTTGGAAATATTATGGAGAGGCACGGTGAAATAAAGTTGTGGGCCCGTAAGTAATTATATGGTTTATTTAGAGTTTTAAACCTTAAAGTTGAAATCATAAGAAGATAGATCACAAGAAAAGATGCACTGAAAATTGTTGTGGGACCCGAGTGTATTTATATTATTGGCTTCTTTGGTAATTTAACCAAATTATATATATTGATGTGAATTTTCATGAGTCAGGTTTATCGTGGTTTATAACCATATTTCGTTGAAAAGTAAGATTGACTGTCAGGAAGTCTGTGGGCCCGGATATATATTATAATGTTTTCAAAGGGAAAAGGGATGTTTAGTTTCCATGGTGCATTTTTATTAAATAAATCAATCAGATCATAAATCGGAAGCAAGTGCGATGAATGTGATCCGATGTGATCGCATATCACAATTGGGCTAGGAGGAAAATCGCACAAACATAGTGGTTACGGAAAATGTGAAGTGCGATATGATGACATGGTAAGTGACATGGCAGGTGACGTGGTAGGTGACGTGTAACTGACCCCACAAATCATAAATAAATCAAGATGACATGGCAAGATGATGTGAGAGTGACGTGGCGATGACATGGCAAGGTGACGTGGCACGATGACATGGAGATGACATGGATCTGGCCCACATATCGCAAATCGTAAAGTCGAAGGGGTGAATATCGTAAAAGGAAAAGATACGATGTGATGGATAGTGGTGATGCGATGTGATCACATATCACATATCGCACATGATATGGGTTCACATGGTATGAAAAATGATATTGCGATAGCCGATATTGCGATGTGATGTGCTGATGTAAATAGACACATGGTGGCACAGTGCTACATCGCTCATCGGTGATGCAAATTCCATCGTATACTGCAAAGAGTAAAGGAGCTAGATGCGATGTAGCTCAGAACCATTACTTAAAGAGATTTCAAGTCCGGATGTAAGTGATTTCCTTTGTAAATCACATCGGAAAGAAAAGGATCCATATAGCAAAGAACGCTTGAAACGCTGAAGCGCGATAAAGCAATAACACAGCCTGGTGGGACCCGTCGCACATCACATATCAGGAGATGATTTGGACTAAGAAACATGGGATAATTGAATCTCCGAAGTGCGATAAAGAAAGCGGACGCGATACAGATCAAAGTTGAAACCTAAAGCATTTCAAGTCTGAAAGTATGTGGATTTCTTTTATAAATCATTTCGGAGAGAAAAATGAAGACTATAACGAAAAACAAAAAGGACAGTATGAACGTGGGTAGAAAGTCTTGGGTAAGGACCTGACACAAAGAAAAAGGCAGAACCGAGTGTTTAGAAGAGCAGTGAAGGCTGAACACTGTGGGCATGAGAAAAAGAGGCACAGTTGAGAAAAGAAGAACAAAGTGGCACTGTTGAAAACAAACAACTGGGTCAAGTCAAGCCAAAATGACAGTTCTGCATAAATATGTTGAATATAATAGCAGGAACCGAAATGACTCTGACAGCAGCAGAAAAGACAAATGCACAACAAGCAAAGAGATGAAAAGTCTAAGTGAAATATGTTTTATGTAACTGTAAATGTAAATGTATTAATTATTTTTATTGTATGTGATGCAAAGGCAAGTCTCCAAAGGCAAAACAAAACTCCTCTGTAATACTAAAATGAATACATACTATGATATTATTATGAATGTGTCGGATAGAAAATGAGAAGGGGAAGACAAAGAGTCATACCTGTTAATTTCGAATTCCCTGTGGAATGCAAACAGTTATGAGGTGATCTCTATAAATAATGTTACCGGCATATCCATAAGAGACTAGAGAGTGTGAGGGGTATATGGGAGAGAGTGTATGAAGAAGAAGGAACAGACAGAGAAGCTGTGAAAATCCAGAGATAATATAGGGGCAGATATAAAGGCTGGAAGGACAACAGTGAAGAAAGAAAAACAGAGCTGATATCCAGGTAAATTAGTATATGATTTTATGGTACAGTGAGGAAGCTTGTGCTTCCATATCAAGTTGTAGCTTGATAAATGACCAGTTGTATCTGGTAGAGGTAGGAGCCTCCTATAGGTTGTAGCCTCTAGAAAATAGATGGGAGTTGGAGATTCCTTGCAAGTTGTAGCTTGTAGAATTGAGGTAGTAGCCTCCTGTAGGTTTGAGCCTACAGAAAATTAGTGGTGAGAGGGAGTTGGAGCTTGCCTTCACATCACAACAATAATAATATGTGGTTTTCTCCCTTATGGGTTTCCACTTATATTTGTTGTCTATATGCATGATGATTATGTGTTGATGCTCTATATTTATTCTGCTTAATACCTACTGCTCACTTATTAAGATTGTTGTTCCATTCTATATTAAGTTGATCACAAAATGATGATGTGAATGAGTATAAAAGAATGTTTAATAAGAACATGATTGCATGAAACTGATTCAACCCCCCGCCCTTTCAGTTTAACCAAGGGTTCAACACTTAGTAACGTACCGATGAGAAAAACATATGTAATAACCTCCGACCACCCAATTTTTTTAGTTCTGCTGAAATTTTGTTAAAAGCTCTTCCAAAACCTCCGTTACCGTAAACAAATGTTGTAGAAAATGTTTTTTTGACAATTTTAGCCAATTTATAACACTAAAAACCTCCTTTATAACCACCGCTAGATGGTAATTTCATTTTATTGAGGTTTGAATTTGTTGCATAGGAAATGCATGGTGAAGGGATTTCCACTCATAGAAAAACCAGACAGTCTATGTGAAGGATGCATCTTAGGAAAACAACATAGGGAATCATTTCCATAAGGAAAGTCAATAACGACAAAGGCACCTTTGGAGATTTTCCAATCATATTTATGTGGACCAATGCAAAGACCGTCAATTGGTGGAAGCCATTACATTTTGACCTTCATAGACGAATACACAAGGAAGACATGGGTTTATTTCCTAAAATAGAAAAGTGAAGTGTTTCAACGCTTCCTCCACTACAACGTTCTTGTTGACAAGAAAAATTGACACTACATAAAAGTGTAGAGGATTGATTGAGGTGGAAAATATATCTCAAGTGACTTCCTACATTTTTAGAGGGAGCATGGAATTCACAAGCAGTTTACAACAAGGTATACACCTCAGCAAAATGGTGTTGCGGAAAGAAAAAATAGGACCATCATGGAAATGACAAGGATTATGTTGAAGGAAAAGCATTTGTCAAATGATTATTGGGTTGAAGTTGTCTCTTGTGTAGCATATATTATTAATAGGTGTCCAACCAAAAGTGTAATTAATATTCTTCCTAAAGAGGCATGGAGTGGAAGAAAACAATATGTCACTCACATGAGAGTGTTTGGGTGTGTCGCATATGCACATGTCTCGGATGAGTTGAGGAAGAATTTGGACAAGAAGGGGGTGAAATGTATATTTGTTGGATATAGTGACGAATCCAAGGCATACAAGTGCTACAATCCATCAACCAAGAAGGTAATAATTAGCAGAGATGTTCAGTTCATAGAAGAGGAAGCATGGGATGGAAGTTTAGAGAAGACAATAAATGTGAAGACATGTATACCACATGAAGACAAAGAGGAATTGACTTCAATAAGTAATTCCTCAATGGTGACTACGCCTTCACCTACACAAGCTCAACAAAACAGTCAACATGTGACACCACAAACAAATAATAGGAAACAATTGCACAACCAAGAAATTCCTTCTCTAACAACACCACAAAGATCCATAACTCCATATACTTCAAGTGCAACACCAAGCCCATATTCCGCAAGCATAAGAGGGCACAAATTCAGAAATTTAAGTGAAATATATCAGCAAGATGAAGTTGATAGCAGTGCAGGTATGAATTAATTATTTGCATTATTTTTTCATGTAGATGACCCAATACATTTTGAGGAGGTAGCAAAAGAAGAGAAATCAGTTGTGACAATGAATGAAGAGATAGGAGAAATAGAAAAGAATGACAAATGGGAGTTAGTGGACCTTTCATAAGGTAAAGAATTCATTGGAGTGAAGTGGGTCTATAAGACCAAGAGCAACATTGAAGGAAAGATTGAAAGACATAAAGTAGGTTAGTCGTCAAAGGATACAGGTAGTAGCATGGAAGAGACTATGCAGAAACATTTTCACCAGTTGCGAGGATGGAGACAGTGCGTACAATGTTTTGGATTGCCACGCAACATAAATGGAAGGTGTATAAAATCAATGTAACATCAGTGTTCTTGAATGGAGTGCTGAAAGAGGAGGTGTATGTTGCACAACCGCCTGGTTATGAGGTATAAGTCTAAGAAGACAAGGTATGTAGGTTGTGGAAAGCTCTTTATGGGCTGAAGCAAGCACTGCATGCATGGTATAGCAGGATAGATGTTGACTTGATGGAAAATGGGTTCGAAAAATGTGACGGTGAACCTACTCTCTACATCAAAGAAAATGACGGTAAGCTTCTTATTTTTTTTTTTTGTATCTAGATGATTTGATTTGTATAGGGAGTGATGGTTTTCTCATCGCTGATTTTAGATAATTCATGAAAAGTGAGTTTGAGATGATTTGATTTGTATAGGGAGTGATGGTTTTCTCATCGCTGATTTTAGAGAATTCATGAAAAGTGAGTTTGAAATGACTGACCTGGGGTTGTTAAGATATTTTTTGGGCATAGAAGTGAAGCGGGTAGAAAATGTCATTTTTATCTCTCAAGTAAAGTATGTTGCAGACATTTTAGAGAGGTTGAATATGTAGAGCAACAAGCCATCACCAACTCCAAGTGTCATGGGGTTGAAGTTGAGCAAGGAAGATTGCAGCAGCAATGTTAATATGACATTATACAAAAGTATTGTGGGTAGCCTAATTTATTTGACCGCAACTAGGCCTGATATAATGTATGCAGTGAGTTTGGTGTCAAGGTTCATGGAGACACCCAAGGAGACACATCGGCAAGCAACGAAAAGAATTTTAAAGTATGTCAATGGGAGAAAGGAGTATGGCATTTTCTACTCCGAAACTGATGATTTTAGGTTGATTGGTTACACTAACAGTGATTCGGCAGGAAGTGTTAATAATAGAAATAGCACGTCAGGATATGTTTTTCATTTGGGTTTGGGAGCCATTTCATGGGCTTCCAAGAAGTAGTCGATAGTGTCATTGTCAACAACAAAAGCTCAATATGTCGCCACAACAGCAACAACATGTTAAGTAGTTTGGATTAGAATGATGTTGCGGGATTTATGTCATGAACAAAATGGACCAACCACTATCTTCTCTGATAACAATTCATCAATTGCACTGTGAAAGAATTCTCTCTTTCACAAGAGTAAAAATCACATTGATGCTAAATATCATTTCATAAGAGAATTAGTTAACAATAGTGACATTTTGTTGTAGCATTGAAGGTCAGAAGAATAGTTTGTAGACATATTCACAAAGCCACTGGCATGTGAAAATTTTGTTTATCTAAAAGATTGTTCGGTAATGGTCAATGGTGGCAATTGCAACTAAGAGGGAGTGTTGGAAAATTAATCACATCCACCGCGTTTAATTTTGTGACAACAGCCATACCTCAGTGAATGTTTTGCATGTTGCATATTGAGTTTGCAGAGAAGGAAAATTTCAGAGAAGAGTACATTTTACCCACTCCGCAACATAGTAAATTATAAAATTCAAATATAAGTTCAATGCATGGTTACTAAAAGTGTATGGGAAAACATTTACTCCGCAAGTGTTCTTTACTTCACGAAACTTATGTACTGTTTGAAAAATGATGTTTTCCCATCCCATGTGTTAAATTCTGTCTGACAAGAACTAAATTTCTTAGATATATATGTTTTGGTTTTACATTTTTGCATTAGTGGAATGTAATGTGGCGGATGTAATTATCGAAAGACAAGAGGAAGAAAATCATGGATCGAATTTTGGTGGGCGTGTGAAAAGTGTAGTTACAGGTTTTACTGTGTTACTCCACAACCACTGGGGAATGTAAATCTCAGTAAGAACAATCGTTTTACTGGTGAAGGAGCCGCAACCTCCCTATGAATTTATATTGTGTGTCTTTGAATCATAATATAAATTTTGGTTAGTTTCGATTTGATTGTGAAAGTTTCACGTATGAGTTTTACCACAACAACTCTATTTTACTCTGTTTCACCTTATTACTCCTCCACTATAGTCAATATGTTTTAATCTTCACCACTTTTTATTGAAATCAAGACCTTCATAATTTTATTTCTGAAGCTATCTGGTCCGAATTAAGTGAATTCCGCAACTTTGTGTAAACTTCCGTAACTGTGTTGTCTTGATTAAAGTCATTTCCGCAACTCTGTGTAAAGTATTTGCGCTGAGGAAAATATTTTCCTCTATCTTAAATTTTTTAGCAAATACAGAAAAATTGTGGTCAATTGTTTCTACTAATTATGGTAAAGTTTCACCTCATTACTATTAGACCATGGATTCATGCTCATGAGGTAGTAAAAAATTAGTCTAGCTATTCATGAGGCGGGCCCACCAACCATAACCAGTCATGAGGCTGTGAAAGATACAAATTCATAATGAGCATAGATTTAGTGCCTATTATTTCATGATATCTAGCATATCAAGATCAAGAGCTAGGAGGAGCACATGTTTACCAAGAAGCACCCATTGATTTGGTTGAACCTAGCCTTATAAATGTGTGAGTTGGAGATCCACTTGCATCCTTCCCTGTTAGAGAGTTTTTTCTGATTCGAGGCACATCTATGGATCACGATCCAAATGAAAAGGTAGTTGTTTGAGAGCTAATAGCCTAGATTGATTCATCACCCTAACAATTCGTGAATCTTGATTCCGTGCTAGATAAAGATCCATAACCACTTGGTTTAGATTATCCAAGGGCATACTCTATTGTTTCAGTATACAATGTTCCTTTCTCTATTTCTTTCTCTTTGAAGCACCTATTAATCGAGTAGCTTTAGCAGTAGATTGAAATCAAGAGACAGTCTAGGGTTAAGTTTATCTCGCAACAAAGACAAAGGTAAACGTAACAAAGTCCACATCAATGTAAATAAAATATCCACTTAGACCTCCCATTTCAGAAGTCAGCATCCTAACCACCCATTGAAGAAGCAATAGAGCAGATAGCCAAGGTTGGAATAGTACCAGTGCCCGAACCATGAACGGGTTATTGAAATTCAGTCCAAGAATAGGCCAAGGTAAAGGCGTAGGCACCTAAGAGGGTAGGAAAAGCAATATTTTAAGGAGATTCATATGAAGATTGAGTAGCTACAAAGGCAAAGGAATCAGAGGCAATAAAGATAGCTACAGGAGTAGAGATACCATAGGCATATAGAATAGTATAGACACCACCTATAAAGGTGGGTAGAGTTTTGGTGCCAGGAGAAAATTTAATTCCATTTTGAGAACCAGAAGAAAGGGTTGGAGAATCAATTGTGCATATAAAGCTAGAGCCTATTCGAGGCTAGTTGGATCAGAACCAGCAACTAAAGCATCAAAACCATTAGCATCAGAGCCATAAGTATGGGTAGGTAGATTAGAGATAGGCTGCATAGGAACCAATAACATAAATGAAACCATCAATAGAGAGAATTCACATGGATGATAGATGGTAGAAGTAGCGATGGGTGGGTAAAGCAACAAAGCAAGAATCTAAGCTAACATATGAGTGCGTAGAGGCAAAGGTTGGAGGCATAGGTAAAATATCTTTCAAACAGCCAAATGTGGATCCACAAAATCAAAGGAGGAAGGCTAGCGAAGTGAGCATATTAGCCACCATACAATCAACGTGCAATCTAGAACCTTGTGAGAATGGTCTAATTGAATGTTGCAGAGGAATTAGATACATTTTTTATGTCCATCAACACAAACATAGCTAAAAAGAAACTCTAAAATGCCATCTAAGATGCTCATAAAGGTGCCTGAGGTTCTTGTAAGACCAAATTTTGCATGGTTCTATATTGTTTGAGCTTTTAAACGTATTCAATTGGACAGAAACCCATGCACAAATGTGTTTGAATTCCTATTCCATAAAATTTGTTTGTTGTAATTGTTTATGATGTAAGAGATCTATGTAATTTCCTGGCATTGCACAGATGAAATGATATGAGCTGATTTTGAAACCATGTGATCCATTAAAAGGATTTTTTCTACTTCTTCTAATCCACCATTATATACCTCCAAATTTTGATGAAATAAATGTTTATTTTTATCCTTTCCAATATTTTTTCTAAGCTTGAACCAAGGTATCCACACATAGGTCATGATCTGATATTCTTCATGCTCTTTTTCTCTCTATTCCTGACCAACAATTTTTCTCTCCACAAGCACCATCACATATGCCAGATAACATGAATTCAAAGAAGACCCTATAAAATTATAATGTTTCCAAACATTCCATGCAAAAATAACCAATCCCCACCACCAAAAATGCCCATAATCCCTTGCCGAGCGAGGAGAATGGGGTCTGCTGGGGCACCAAGATCCCTTAAAATATTTTTCTTGCAAAGAAAATTATAGAGTTGAGTATTTGTAAACTAAGAAAACACAAATGTGTCTTATGACCCCCTCTTGAATGAGCAAGCAGGATGAGTAGGCTTTGAAGGTATGAATCATGCACTAAGTAATCAATGAGCTCTAGATAAGATACATAGATGGAGCTCTGGGCTTGACTTATATTATAGCTTCTAAATTACTGTACCAAGGGCTACCATTTAACATCGATTAGCTGACCTATATCTTATATTGAGATATTTTACTTAGGTATAGATCTTATCGAACACAATTTTTGGACATATATGATCATCGAACATAGTGTCTTTCTGGTTTTATCATAGTTATTTCTTGTGTTGACTCTAATAGAGGTGACATTTTGTTGACAACTCTAGTGCTTCCTCATTTAATTATCAACCCGAGGTACATTTTTTTATTCCAAGAGTGCTGGCACAATATATGCAAGTCATCTCATCTAACAGATGTTATTTGTCACTTATGAGTGAGAATTTACTAACTTCCTGAGCTTGATTATCCTATGAGGGGTGGCCTAAGATTGAGAAAAAGGATTTTTCATTTATCTAATGGAATTAAACATCAACTTAACTCAACCAAACATAAATTTAGAGAAATCAAGCAGACATTGAGTTGAATTCGACAATCAACTGAACAGTGATGGAATTGAATGGAACAATAGTCTAAATAAGCTAATCAGTGATGGAATCAAATGGAATCAACAATCTAGCTATTTAAGCAATAATGGAACAACAGTATAACTAGATGAGCAGTAATGAAATAGTAGGATAACTAAGCTGAACAGTAATGGAACAACAGTATGACTGAAGAGAATTAAATAACTTGTACAACAAGTAATTAAGAAATTTTTCAATGGAGTTCTCTTTCTAAATTAATTAATCAACATTGAGCAATGGTTGAACACTTCGTTATGCTAGAAGGAGAACGCAATTCATAAAGACAGATAATACTAAAATCAGATTATTATACAATCTATAATTCAAATACAACGATATTAAAAGAACTGGAACTATTTATTGATAACAAAACATTGCCGTAAGTCAGAAAATACGATTGCACTTGTCCTACTTTAATAACGCAGTTTCTAACAATCCTAAAGAAAGAGAATTGTATTTCTATTGAATGGAAATATACGTTACAACTGCATCAGATTCGTAAGCACTGGTTCTGTAACTACATCGAGTATGAAAACTTGCGTGGAGCTTCCAGAGGTTGGGCCCAGACCACCAGAAGCCTTAGCACTGTAAAAAATTCAAAAGATGATTGTTCAAAGCTCTATATTACATCCAGTAATGTTACAAAAACACATTAGATAGGTTGTTTCTGATTTGTCTATTATAGGACGAATTTCCTGTCTTGTTTCCGACGCCCCTTCTCCTCCGTCCTTTGGCCTTTTAAAGGCGATTTAAAAAATTTCGAAAGTGTTTCCCAAATGACAGCCTGCTGCGCGTGGCTGTCGTTTGATTTCTTAGACTCTGATTCGTCTATTTCCCTTCTACCATCTGCTAGAATTACTAGGATTTCATATGCTTGCGTCCATTGGTTGGCTTCCATTTCCTATTGGTCCAGGTATTCTACCTTCCTGCATGCGGAGATAAGAGAAGTCAATTTTCTATTACAAAAACATCCCTTTCATTATTAGTCCAATTGTTCCATTTTTCATAATCTTTGATTATTTATTGTTCATATGAATAGGGATTCCCCCGAAATTATAACATAATTTGAAGTACTTACAGGGTGAGAATCATACCTTAATTTGGGCCCAGAATACTCCCCTGCTTACCTAGTTGCATGTCCTCATGCAAACAGATGATTGAGATGTAGATGTGTTAAGGAGTAGGCAGGGTATGCCTTTTAGTTTGTACTCCTCTCTTCTGGAAGATATGGTAGGCTTTGGCCCCCAGTCTGGTTTTAGCAAATGACGAGGGAAGGCTTGCAATTTTACATCCCCTATGAAGGAGGCCGGGTTGTTGTCTGTGTATTCTGGGAGATAGTTTTATGCATGTAAAAGCTCACATAAAATTCATTGGACATAAACATCAAATTGACAGCATTTGGACAAATTCTTCGATGGTCCTGAAGGTAGTGGGTTTCCCTACTCTAACAGCTTTAACTTTCAAGAGTAGATACCATTCTATTAGGAACAAGGCATAGTTGGTTGCCAGAGCTCTGCATGATAGAGCATCATCATATAGAGAGAAAATTGTAGAGATTTTCTTCTTAGCTTGCTCTACCTGCACTTGTACCACTTTAACCTTTTCCTTCTCTCCTCCAATGGGCGGTGTCTGTGCAATGACGGAGAGATGAATTTAGCTGTAGTTCCAAGTATTCCTTTATGTGTAGCCATGTACCTGGAGGTGTCGATTCGTAACGCTTTGCACTAGTTTCATTTGTAATCTCTGCGTTGGTAGCTATATCTACTAAATGGGCATAGGCAGGGGCTTCCTCTGTTTGGGTCCCCTTTTCTTCTATAACCTTCTGCTCATTTTGGGTGGAGGCTTCAATGATGCTTTCTAGTTCCATCTATATTTCAGCCTTGGTGGTGTCTACCAAGTTGGTCTGTATTTTAGTTTCAGTAGTAGTTATCAAATTGGTTTGTATTCAAGTTTCCATGGTGCCAGATAAATTAGTTTTCATTTCACTTTCGACGGTATTTATTGTTTATGTTTGAGTTCCTGCAATAGAGGTTCCTGTCCTTGGCTTCCGGGCCCTTCTTTATTTTTTCAGTTGTTTCCTTAGATATTTCACCAATTTTTTCAATATCTTGCAAGTCCTTCTTAGTTTCTCACTTCTCCTCTCATATGAACCTTCACCTGTTCTTATTTCAGTAGGTGATAGGGGAGCGAAATTCTCTTTTTCAGGGATAGCATCTAGAATGGTGTTTTTGATTATGGCTTCAGAACTGACCCCAATGTGAGGGTCCTCACTAGGAGGAGCGATGCTACCTACTGGTGACAAAGGGGTTGTCTCTCTGTGTGTGCTCTGCTCCACAAGGACAGTGTCACCTGAATAATCCTGTGATTCCAATCTCTTTTCTACCTCTCCGTCACTATATGCTTTGTAATTATCAATAAGAGACAGAGCCTCATCATCTTTTGGTTCCTCTTAGTCAGATAGGACGTTAGTGTGACCAGAGCTACTGGGGGTGGTGGTTTTATCAACACGTTCCTCTTGCTCCCCTGCCTCCAATGGATTTCTAAATTCATATTTTGTCCTTATTTGTCCTAGGACTTGGGCCATTTCCTCCTCAAATTATTGCAAGGGTGCATGGGATGGTTCTGCTTCCTCCATGAGGTTCGAAGTTCCCTGGGGTTTTCTGGGCCGTTTTTTCCTGTTTGGCTCTGAAGTTGAGGTTCGGGTTCTTTTTCTTCTTGGAGGATTTACCCTAGGGGGCTAAATTTCAGTTCCCTCAGGGTTTACCTTCTGGTTCCTATGCCTCTAGGTTGATGAAATTATCCCATGCTATCTGCTGCCTATCTAGCTCATGAATGATGATTAATTTTATCAAGCTCTGGTGACTAACTACTGCTTGGGGCTTCTTGGCCTTCCTCAATCGAACAAAAGTATCATGCAATACTAAAGTCAAAAAGGCAGGCAGACTAATTGAATTTTTTTGTTTGAGTGTAGCTAAAATTTTGAGCTATCGAGGTTTTACCACATCTTGACGTCCATCGCATGTAATAAACTTCTGGATGAATGTTGCCATCTCCCGCCATGGCTGGTGTAAAGAGGCAGGGTTAATCCCTCTAGTTTTTCATTCCAATGGTTCATCTGTGTCCTGGTATACTGCTATTGCTTCTCTCAGGAGGAGATTCTTTTCTGCCCATCTTTCCCCTTGCGTTGGTATTCTAGAAACTTCCCTGATAATTCCCTCTGTAACTGGTATAGTTCGGCTGTTAGCTATCGTTTTCCCTTCCTACAAATTTTGCAGAAATTCGATTGCAATTCTTGTATTGGATCCTTGTAGTCTGTGTACATATGTCAACCATCCAGCTTGTTGGAGGATGACACTCGTTGCCTCTGAAATCAGAAAATTTTCAGGCTCGCTTCGATGGGTATTTCCTCCCATAACTAATATTCTCTTTTCCTTCGATTATTTTTCTTCTTAGCTTTGTTGTTTCGACTAGGTGTTATCTGCCAGCGGAAGAGAGACTCTGGCTCTGCGTAAATAATCTTCATGCCTTAATTATATTGTTTATCAATGTGTCTGACAAGATTTGTGCAGGGATTTCACATGCTTGCCAAATTAAGGCCAATTGCACCCCCTTCCTTGAAGAAAGGGCGCCCATGCCCTCAAGTACATGAGAGATTTGGCCGGTTATGAATGCGGATAGGGGAATGTTAGAATTTGGTAAATCTACATTTCAAGGATCAACGGTTGAGTAATTACTACATATGCGGCAAGAAGGTCAGATTTAGAAGTTTTCATAATTGTATCTTGTGCGGAAGTGACCGAAAAGTGAGAGAAAATAACATTTATATTGTTTCGATATGATGTCTTTGCACGAATGAAAATTTAGGACAGAAGCAAGACTGAGTCAAGTAACGATTGGCATTGTCATTCCAAATTTCAAAATATGTAAACAGATCTCTGTTAATTATTCTTATGGTAAGTCATGATTGTTACTAATTTGAGTAATATGTTTGTGGTTGAAAAAGAAAAAAAATGGAATACAAGGTGTATACAACAACAATTGGTTATTAAAGGAGCATTCTTTCATACCACAAGTAGAGCCATTGCTGACAGTAGGTGTTCATAGCCTCGAAAGGGTTGTTATTTAACTCAAAAAATGAGCCAAAATCCTTATGTAAGAATAGTTGTTTTGCCAATTGTATGGAGATATCACCATGATGGTATGGTGGCTAGGTAACTGTGGTGCCACTCACTAGAGTTGTAGAAAAATGATCAGGCCAACTCGTGATGAGACCTCCTGTCTTTCAAGTTACTAAGAAGGTAATTACCCTGGTGTGGTTTCCATAATGGGTATGCCAATTTCTACACTCTTATGAACATGGTATGCTAGCTCGTGTTGAGACCCCCTATCCTCTCTTAAGATTTGCATGTAAATGTAGTACTTTCTTTTGAATTGTAACATTTTAATCTATAAGGAGTTCACTGTGTTGGTGTGGTAGCTAGATACTCACAATGCCATTCACTAGAATTGTAACATAGTGATCATGTCGACTCGTGATGAGACCTCCTGTCCTTCTAGTAGATGAGAAGGTCATTACCCTGGTGTGGTAGCCATAATGGGCATGTCACTTGTTAAATCCTTATGATCATAGTAGGATGGCTCGTAATGAGACCCCCTATCCTCTTAAAGATTTGCATGAATCACATAATGATTGTTAAGGGAGGCTCATTGACTCCGTAAGAGTGATGGATGGTGAAAGAAGCGGAAAAAATAATACCATTGATACCCCTTGTTCCATTTCTTCATGTTGTAGGGACATATTACTCGAATAGTGCAAAAATAAATATCATCATAAGGTCCTGAATTGTTTGATATCATATTATAACTGTGGGTGACTTAGCCTTTTATTTCATTTGTGCATAACGTCAGCTTCCTATTTAAGAATTATAGTGCCAAAGGGGCATCATATTTGTAATTTTACCATTTTCCCTCTCTCTTCCAACTGTCATTCCCTACACAATGTTACTCAATTATAAAAATAATGGCTATTTAAGTTTGTCGGATAGAAGTTGTTAAGACATTGAGAAGCAGTTATTCAAAGATTGATCGGGAAAAAAAACACTAAAAAATAGTTGTTTAATTCGAATGAACAACAGCCATTCAAAAATGGAACAACAACTGTTCCTGAATTGAATGACAAAAATAAAGACACAACAGTGAACAACTGTTCAGTTCCTCTGAACGATAGCCATCCAAGAAATGAACAGTAGCTGTTCAGGAATTGAACAACATATTTGAAAACGTGAAATGGCTATTCAATTGTGGTTGAATCGGCAGCCATTCAAAAATTGAACAACAGCTCTCCACGAATTGAACAGAAAAATTAAAAACACAGCAAAAAGCTATTCAATTTGGTTGAACTATGGCCGTTCAAAAATTGAACAGCAGTTGTCCACGAATTGAACAAAAAAATTAAAAACACGGCAAAAAGATGTTCAATTTGGTTGAACCGCGGTCGTTCAAAAATTGAACAGCAACCTTTCTTGAATTGAACAACAAAATTAAAAACATGACAAAAAGCTGTTCAATTTGGTTGAACCGCAGCCGTTCAAAAATTGAACAGCAGTTGTTCTCGAATTGAACAACAAAAATAAAAAAACACAAATGAATAGCTGTTCAGCTCGGCTGAACAGTAGAAGTTAAAAAACTGAATAGCAGTTGTTCATAAATTGAACAACAAGGAAAAAAACAAAAAAAGTGACTGTTCAATTTTGGTTGAATCAACGACCGTTCAAAGATTGAATAGCAGTTGTTCCAGAATTGAACAACAAAATAAGAACACTGCAGGTGGCTGTTTAATCAAGCGCCAACCATTTAGAGATTGAACGACAGTCGTCTGTGAATTGAACAACAAAAAAGAAAAACAGAGTCACTGGTTTTTCAATTCAATCGAACAGCAGTCGTTCAAATATTAAATAGTAGTTGTCCATGAATTGAACAACAAAAATGAAAAAGACACAACAATAAAAACACAATATTACAATGAAAATGGATTGCAAATAGGAAGAATGTACAATAAAACAAAACAATTATGTACATTATTTACAAGTGATGCTGTCAAACCTCTCATGTAGTTGAGTTTGTGGGTTTATTTCAGTGCTTGGATGGTACCAGGATCATTAAGGTAACACTGTGGGCAGAAATATTCTTTTGTGAGAGGTTTGTGATAGGCGATACTATGTTTACTCGAAATTTTGAGCAGGAGCATCTGTGGTGGTCAAAATGGTAATACCGTCCTTTCATATAGCTGCCATCTCATATAGACTGAGGCACCTTGTTTTCAGTTTTCCTGGAAAGTTTTGGAATTTGGAGTCATAGAGGAGTGCCCAATCTCCTTTTTGAAATACCTTCCTGTTTAATAGGTTTTAGTGCCACTTGGCTCACTATTGTTGAATGATCGTTGTGCCTTACAGGGAAAGCAATCGAATTTTGTCCAGTTCATTTATTTTCTGGAGTCTCTTAGCTTGAGCTTCTGTTAAGTCCAATCCCACTTCTTGGGCTGTTCTCAGAGATTTAATTTCGAACTCAATAGGGAAGATAGGTCTCTCCCAAATACTAGCTGATATGGTGAATATCCAGTGGTATTTCGCCAGGTTGTTCAATAAGCCCACAAGGATTTTGGTAGTCTAGTGGTCCAGTCCCGATGGTGTGTTGCTACCGTCTTGGTAAGGATTGCCTCCAAGAATGTTTTGGTGCTTTCGACTTTCCCATTGGCCTGCAGGTGGTAAGGAGACACAACTATGTGGATGATATGGTGATTTCTTAAGGTAGATGTGATCTTATTGCCTGTGAATTGTGCCCCCCCATCGATTATCACTTCCCTTGGCAAGACGTATCGCACAAATAGTTCAAAGACAAACTTAATTACTAATTCTTTCGTGGCTCTTGACAAGGCCATTGCTTCTACCCATTTGGTGACATAATCCGTGGCAACTAATATGTGGGCTTTCTAGTTTGATGGTGGGTTGAATGGCCCAACGAATTCCAACGCCCACCGTTCAAATGGTTCCACCACCAATTGTGGTTGTAGTGGAATTTCATCAGCTTCGCCTGGGCCGCCTATTCTTTGGCAGCTATCGTAGGCCTAGACATACTTATTTGTGTCTTTGAAAATTGTAGGCCAATAATAGCCTAATTGCAACACTTTATGCCCTGTTCATCATTCTACAAAATGGCCACCACAGGGTTCATCGTGACAGTCTCATGATGTCATAGATTTAGTCTTCCCTTATGCATCTGCGTATGTACATATCAGCCCTTGTATGGAATAGGTATCCTCCAATCCAAGAGAATCTTGCACTATGTTGTACAATTAATTTTTGTTCTCTCGTCGTTAAATGTCTGGGTAGCTTCCCCACTGCCAGATACTTTTCCACATCTGCATACCATGGTGTTTTGACCACTACAAAAAATAAGTGTTTGTCAGGAAATTGATCATCAACTATTAGTGTGTCGTCTGTCTTGGGGACTCTAGACAAGAATTCTACGACCACGTTTTCCTTCCCTAGACAGTCTTTGATCGTTATATCGAATTCTTGCAACAAAAGTAGCCAATGAGTTATTCTCCCATTTTTTATTGGTTTATTAGCTAAATATCCAATAGCAGAGTGGTCAGTATACAAGAACACTTGATATCTGGTTATATAGTGCTTGAATTTATTGATAGCATAAATGACAGCCAGGAATTCTTTTTCAGTCACTGTATAATTTAATTTGGCAGGAGTAAGATTTTTGCTGATATAATAAATAGCATAAGGCTTTCGGTATTCTTCTTGGCCAAGGACTACTCCTATTGTTGTATCAGATGTATCAGAAGAGGTGTGAAAGGGAAGTTTCCAGTTAGGACCTCACAGGATTTGTGCTGTTGAGACCAACCTCTTCAAGTCTGTAAAAGCGGTGTCACATTTTTCAGTCCAATGGAATTCAACATTCCTAGTCAATGCATACAGAGGTGCAACTATCTGTGATAAATTTTTTATAAATCTATGATAATATCCTGCATATCCTAGAAAAATGCGCATCTCTTTTTGTGTACAAGGTGTGGCCAATAGAATAATTACCTCTATTTAAGCCAGATCTACCTGTATTCCAGCTGCAGAAATGTAGTGACCTAGGATTACCCCCTCAGTCATCATCATGTGGCATTTTTCGTTGCTTAGACATAGTCTAGTAGCAATACATCGTTCCAACACTTTGTCTAACATTTCTAGCACTTGATCAAAGTCTTTTCCATAGGGTGTAAAATCATCCATATAAATTTCAAGTCTTTCATTTATTAAGTCAGAAAAAATGCTAATTATGGCTCTCTAAAATGTTGTTGGGGCATTACATAATCCAAATGGTAAAACTCTGTAAGTGAAAGTGCCACATGGGTAGGTAAAGGTTATCTTATCTTGGTCTTCAGGATCTATTTGGATTTGATTATATCCGCTGAATTCATCAAGGAAAGAGAAGAACCATTTTCCAACTAATGTCTCAAGGACTTGGTCAATGAAGGGAAGGGGAAAATGATCTTTCTGAGTTGCTTTATTTAATTCTTTGTAATCTACGTAGATTCTCCACTTCCCATTCTTTTTAGGGATGACCACCAAAGGGGAGACCCATTTGCTGTTTGAGATAGGATAAACGAAATTTACATCTAACAGTTTTGCAGCTCCTCCTTTACAATCTCTTTTAAATACGGGTTTAGTCTTCGTTGGGGTTGTCTAACGAGGTGTGTTTCCCTATCAGTATAGATGTGGTGTGTGCACAGTTGTGGTTCCAAGCCCTTCATGTCTTGGTAGTCCCACGCAAATGCACCTTGGTGCTTCTGGAGGAATTTTATGAGTTTCTGCCTTTGGTTTTCATCCAAGTTGCTGTTAATATTCAGAACCTTTCTTGGTTTGATCTCAATAGGTATACTGTTACGAACTACGGTTGTGGAGCTATGTTGAGTCTCAAAGTCCGCCATAGGGTCCTCTTGACCTTCATGTTCGAGGATTTTTTTCATCATATGGCACTTCAAATTTTCACGCTTGGGTAGCTGATTCATAACATTATTAATCACATCATTTTCAGTTTTATCCTTGAATTCGAGGGCTTCTACTAGTGTCAGAGGTGGACGAATGTTTTTCTCCCAATATGTATCTAGGTGTTTGTGAATTTTTATCGTGGGCAAACTCTGTTTGGTAGGTGGATAAATAATGATATTTTTTACAGAATCGCCTCTAGTGATAGTCATGCTTCCTGCTCGATAGCCTATATAAGCATCTGTTGTGGGCAGCCAAGGCTGCCCAAGAATCAATGGGTGTCCTTCCATCCCGTTTTTTGGATTAATGACTAAAAATTCAGCTGGGTATTCCCATGACTCCATAAATACCATGATGTATTGTACTATACCTTCCAGTTTGATAACAGATCTGTCAGCTAGTTCCAGAAGTGTGGCCGTAGGTTCTAAGGCTGATATGCCCAGTTTTTCGCAAGATCCCGTAGTTAGAATGTTAATGGCTGCCCCTAGGTGAACCAATGTGTTTGGAAATGAGTGTCCAGAAATTTGCACGGTTACAATGGGGTTTCCTAGATCTTGATATTTTACAATGGATTCCCTACCTAACATCAATTTAGATAGCGTTCCTACCACAAGAAAAAGGGTGCAACCATTGTTTTCTCAGTTTGTTTTTTTCCACATAATTTTTTTATTGTATTTGCATAGATGGGAATGTCTTGGATGGCCTAGAGAAGAGGAATTTTAATACAAAGGTTTCTTAATTCCCCTAAGATGTCAAAATCTGGGGTGATTATAGGTCTGGGTAGGTTTAATCTCTCGGGAAATGGAGGCAGAATCACCCTAAGTTATTCAGGTCTTTGTTGATCAATTTTTTCCTTATCTTTACCTATTTATGTTATATTCGTTGAGCTAGGTTCTATGGATTTTTCAACTTGGGACTAAGGTGGAGGTGTGGCCTCTATAGGTAATATGATACGTCGTGATCTTAACCTCAATTTGTTGCACTGTTTCTATTCAGCATTGGGTTTTGGATCTTCTATGATCTGAATTAGTTGAACCAGTCTATTATTGGGATTAGGATTGGGTTAGGCTGGCAATTGAGGGTGTATGGCAGGCTGCTGGTTATGCTGAATTTGGTAGGGAGTTGGCAATTGTTGAGTTCCTGTTCCTATCGATAGATTGGCCATTCCCGTAGGTCGCTGCCAGTTCCAATTGGTGTTTTGAGTAGGAGGGTTTGGCCATTGGTTTTGATATGGGACATTCTGCCAATAAGGGGGAGAGCTAGGGAAGTTTTTCCAATTACTCCCTGATGGAGGTTGCATAGGCCAAGGTGGCATAGGAAACACTTGGTTTGGCCAAGTTGGGAAGGGGTATTGAGTTTTCCAAGTTGTTGCAGGGTTTTTTTGGCTGAACTGCAGTAATGGAAAGTATTGAGGCAAGTCTTGTGGTATGCCAGGTCGTGCTTGCCATTGCCGACGCTGATTCATTAAATAGACTAGCTCTGTTTCTTCTTTTGATTCCTTGTATACGGCTTTTAGACCAGGTAGTGCGGGACACTGGTCTGTAGTATGATCCTTAGTGCCGATAGCACAAGTCTGGACCATGTCTAAAGGACACTCCCTCTAGCTGTGCTTCTTCCGAAATCTTGGGCAAAAGATGGCCAGGTTTTGTTCGGCTATAGCTTGTTTCTGTTTGGCTTGTAAAACATCAAGTTGCGTTGTCAAAGTACCCAGGATGTCAGTTTTGAAATTTTCTAACAAATTTCCAAATTCTACTCTGGTTACATTGCCATTGGTTTTCTTAATATCCTTCTTCATAGAATCACGCCCAATAGGTCTATTGCGTGAGCTACCCTGGGAGCATCTAATACATAAGGAAATAATCTCGTCATATTCTTCCTAATAAATATCTCCCTTCCCCATTATGTTAAGCATCTCAACCCAGTCTTCCTTCATTCCTTTAAGCATTGTGGCTTTTAAAATGTCCTTGGATAATGTGGTATATGGGGATCTTTGTAAATTGTATTGAAATATTTCTACATATTCCTCTAATGTTTCATTGTCTTTTGCAGACATGTTAAAGATTTTATCTTTTAGGTCTCGGGTTAGACAATAGTCTTGGTATTTGGTAAGAAAAGTATTCTTCATTTGGTCCTAGTTGTTTATAGTTCCCCCTCCTAATCCCATGAACCAGCGAAGTGCAGTTCCTTTTAGGGTAGAGGGAAATAATTTTAGTTTCTGGGGATCAGTGGTGTAGTCATATCCTCTGCATAAGACATCAAATTAAAATAGGAATGCATCAAGATCTTCTGTGGTTAACCCATGAAAGGTGGGGATGTTGTGCAAGGGAATGGCTTTCATAGGGGCATTGGCAGCATGATCAACAATAGGGTATTCTAATGTTGATGTTTTCCTCTGATTCTGATTTTGATTATTTTCCATCTGATCAAAGAGGTGCCAAAAATATTCGGGAGCTTCTTGATCTAGAGGAGAGATTTTAATAGGCTTGGGAGGTAAATGCAGTGGGGGCTTTACAACACTTCCCTGATCTGGAATCCTAAGAACTTATATTTTGATCACTTCTTTAGGGAACTTAGGTTCTGATATCTCTATGTGAATCCCTCCACTAGTTTCTCCCCCTCCTTCTTGTAGGTTTCAAGAACCTCCCTATTTTGAAGGGCCAGTGCCCCTACGAATGATAGTCTGCAGGCTTTTCTCATACCCCTCTGTCTCGCAGTGAATCTCGGTGTAGGCTATAGATGGTGAGGTTGCTGCCTGAGGGAGTGCATTAGGACTTTGAATGGAAACGGTTCTGGGTCCTATAGATGCCTGAGATTTAGCTTTCCTAATGATTTCGTCTATATATGTTGTTCTTCCAAGGATCATCAGTTTGGGTTGGGAGGATGGTTGCGAATGATTTTAGATTGTTTCTATCTTTTTCTTCCTAGACATAAAACAAGAGCATCTATCCTATGGTTCTTTGTACAACTTACTAGTGAGTGGGCTAAAGGGCAAGCATGTTGCTTGCCAGGACGCAAGTTCTTACCTCTAATTTTCAATACCCAATTCTTCACAGCAATGGATAAATATGAATAAAGGAGATGACTATTAACACTCTCCCTGGAAACGATGCCAAAATGTTGGTGCTGAAAGAGGTGACTTTTTATTGACAAATCTAGTGCTTTCTCATTTAATTATCAACCTGGGGTAAGTATTTTTATTCCAAGAGTGTTGGCATAATATATGCTAGTCAGCTCGTCTAACAAATGTTCTTTGTCACTTATGAGTAAGAGTTTATTAACTTCCTGAGCTTGCTTATCCTATGAGGGGTGGCCTAAGATTGAGAAACAGGATTTTGCATTTATCTACTGGAATTAAACAACATCTTAACTAAACCGAACAACAATTTAGAGAAATCAAGCAGACATTGAATTGAACTCGACAATCAATTGAACAGTGATGGAATTGAATGGAACAACAGTCTAACTAAGCTAATCAGTAATGGAATCGAATTGAATCAGAAGTCTAGCTATCTAAGAAATAATGGAACAGCAGTATAACTAGTTGAGCAGTAATGGAACAATAGGATAACTAAGTTGAACAGTAATGGAGAAGCAGTATGACTGAAGAAAATTAAATAACTCGTACAACAAGTAATTAAGTAATTTTGCAATGGAGTTCTCTTTATGACTTGATTAATCAACATTGAGCGATGGTTGAATGCTTCGTTATGCTAGAAGGAGAATTCAGTTCATAAAGACAGATAATACTGAAATCATCTTATTCTATGATCTACAATTCAAATGCAATGGTATTAAAAGAACTGGAACTATCTATTGATAACAAAGCATTTCCGTAAGTCAGAAAATATGATTGTGATTGCCCTACTTTAAGAACACAGTTTCTAACAATCGTGAAGAAAGAGAACTGTATTTGTATTGAATGGAAATATACTTTACAACTGCATCAGATTCTTAAGCATTGGTTCTACAACTGCACAAAGTATGAAAACTTGCGTGGAGCTTCCAGAGGTTGGGCCTAGACTACCAGAAGCCCTAGCACTGTAAAAACTTCAAAAGATGATTGTTCAAAGCTCTATATTACATCTAGTGATGCTACAAAAACACAATTAGACAGACTATTTCTGATTTTTATATTACAGAATGAATTTCATGTCTTATCTCTAACTCCCCTTCTCCTCCGTCCTTTGTCCTTTTAAATCTAATTTCAAAATTTTCGAAAGTGTTTCCCAAATGACAGCCCGCTGCGCGTGGCCGTCGTTTGAGTTCTTGGACTCAAATTTGTCATTCTGCCTTCTACCAGCCACTGGGAATTACTAGGATTTCATATGATCGTGTCCGTTGGTTGGCTTCCATTTCCTATTGGTCCAGGTATTCTACCTTCCTGCATGCAGAGATAAGAGAAGTCAATTTTCTATTACAAAAACATCCTTTTCATCATTAGTCTGATTGTTCGCGTTTTCATAATCTTTTATTCTTTATTGTTAATATGAAGAGGGATTCCCTCGAAATTATAACATAATTTGAAGTACTTACAGGGTGAGAATCATACCTTAATTTGGGCCCAAACAAACTTGCTTGCTTGAACATGTTTTTTCATAAAAGCACATATAGATATATCCGGACAGAATGATAGATAAAGTATGGGTTTTGTAGGTCCTTCATGCATACAGACATTCAAGGTGTAATATTACGTAATGGATGCATGGTTCAATCCGACCAATAAATAGGACATCAGATGGTTGTGAAGCTAGCATCATCAAGAGAATCCAAGATCATGACTCGTTATTGGTAACAAAGAAGGTGGTGAATACGGATGATGATGAGTCAGATGATGATTATGACGGGTTGAAAGCGATTGAATATAATTCATACAGACGATAGATGAGAGAGCGATGTATGTAGTAATGGAAGCTCTTAACATATGAGGTCTTCTTGATCGGGAATGATGTAGAGTGAATGGATTTGGGGAATATGTTCAGATTCTATAGTATCCATAGGAGCGGATAGCATCATCCATCCATATGGCATTGATCATCGATCTAATATTTGGAAACTATTGTAGAGAGATCTGGCTAGTTGTTTGTGCCCTCTCTCTAGCTTTTTCAATATTACAATATCCTGCAACTTCAACTCCTCAACTAGAAGATCTGCATAATTATTTTCCATACCCTCATTGACATTAGGATCATGATTTCCAAACTCTACAAAGGAAGTGTTTCCTAGTGCTGGAGAAATAGTGGCCAGAGATTCAACTGTGCAATGTGGCCAGAGATTCAACTGTGCAATCACAAATGGAAGGTGGGCAAGCAGCTGCATGTCTCACAGATGCCAAACCCTCTGCCAACTGCCAATAGAGGGGAGGACCCAAAATATAGACTGGAAGCGACATTCCCAGTAACACCATTATTACTCTGAGAGAACCCGCGCTACACAAGTTAGATGTCTGGTGTGACATCTATCTATGCTGCCCAAATGTTATAATGTGTCCACAAAGCTCTCTATATACTCTCAGGTATGCATATTTGCTGAGGCCAGTAAATGAATCAATATTCTAGGTCAAGATCTCGGTCAATAACTCTATAAGATCCAACTCTATATCCTATCCACGGAGATCGTTCTCAGCAAAGATTCCTGAGTACATCAAAATGGTGCTCACCTAATAGCCCCTCTAGCACTGGATCTGACAACGCCTTCAACTCTTTGGTAACAAAACACCGGAAAACCCGTGACTGAATCCAAGAATGGCTTAGTTTCTCAAATATCAAAAACCCATAGTAAAAAATAACGGACTCTAAATCCCTAAGCGACTGTATCTGAGTTATAACCTATCACTCTCACACTAATCATCATCCTATATTTCTAAAACAGTCACCCCCTCTTCTTTTTCTCTATATAACTAATTTAAATTTAAAATATCATTTTGCAAAAACATGTGAAATATGGTTTAGACTATGTTAATAAATAGAGGCACTAACAACACAAACATTCACTCTGGCACGCCTACCTCAAGGTGTAATTTTGCAGCCATTTGATACTAAATTTGGCAGGAGTTCTGCAGAAATTTGTTGAAAGATATTTTACAATAGTACAAGTGAATACTCACCGAGGGTTTAAAAATACGAGATTTTTTTGAAGCAAAAAGAGAATTAAAACGAATGTTGGAAAATTACAAGCGACTATTTGAATCTCATTTCCTTGCCCTAATGTAAGTGATGGTATCATTTAAGTTATAATATGAAGAAGTTACACAAATTTTATTTTTCCTGAGATTACCATGAGTTCATTATATTCGAAAAATTAAAAAAATGAAGTTAAAATTGAAATTGCATGCACGTCTTTGGTCCCAAGAATTGTGTGATATGTCTAAATTGAAAAAGTTCAGTAATTGTAATTCTTTCCCTTTCTACCGGCTCAATAACTAAGATTCTTTAGGTTAAAATTCTCCACTCAATAGTAGCTAAGAAAAATTTTAAGATACTTAGGTGCAGTGAACAAGGGAAAATGATTGTTGGAGTTTTTTGAGAGCTCTACATTATAATCCAGTTGAGAGGTAGGACATGCAGTAAATTTTTAAAAATTGTACTACCCTCATAGACTTACTAAGTGTGGGAGCCACAGTTATTGTTAGAATATAACTAAATACATCACAACTAGTTACCCATATGTCTAGGTGGGAAATACTGAACCCATATGTCATTTTCAGGTAGTGGTTTGATTTATGGCTAAGGATAATCCTAAAATATATTTAGTTGGGAATAAATCTGAAAACCCTCTTCTTGTTAAAAACAAGTTTGTTGAGGAATGCTAGAAATAGAAAGTATAAAAATATCTTTAGTTGGGAATAAATCTGAAAACCCTCTTCTTGTTAAAAACAAGTTTGTTGAGGAATGCTAGAAATAGAAGGTGGCACTCTTAAACGAAAATGAATGATTCACTGTTTGTGCTCTATTAAAAGCAAAGAATGAGTTAAATTATCAAAAGGGATTCATATTAATAAATGGATGATTTATATTGAACACTTTGTATAGAATTTTGAGAAGCAAAAAGAGAGTAAAAAAGAGAGTCAATGTTGTGAATCTGTCTAAATTAAAATATGATCAATACCCACAAATGGATTGATTTAACAAATTAATATGTACACTGGAAATGCGCTCCTCTAAATTGAATATAGAATGGATGACCAAGGGTGGAAAACTATAACACAAAAATAATAAGGACATACATTGGCTCTGGATCTCTGGCTCTGGATCTACATGTATAAACCAAGACATATGGAAGAAGATATACAGATAGAACTTAAACTTTAGACAAGTGTTGAGGATGGTGATTGGACAATATCATCGTCTTGCAAGTTGGCAACGTAGATTGCTTCTAATAAAAAAATGGGTTTCATACGATAAAGCAAATATATCACCACTCCAAATAAAATCCTGATGGAAACTCGGATCCACGTACTTGTCCTGGGTAAATCCATGTGATAGTTTACAATAAAGTTTCAAATGTGTTGCATTAAGTCTATGAAGAATCTCAACAGAAGCACACCACAAAAATTGCACAAATATTTCATTACATTAAGCATATTAATATATTTTTCAAATATATTGTCATCATTTAAAATAAAAGAAAAGCCAAAAATACTATAAGGTCTCAATTTATACTGAAAAATGTTAATGTTTGGATTTAGAATTATCCTACATTGATCACCCAATATACATTTATTAGAAATACATGCTACAGGAATTATAGATACAAATGGAAAAATGAATCATGCATAATAACGCTTGTCAAAACAGTTAATCCAATATGAGAACTTGAAACATACATGTTGCATTAAATGAGAATTGAGATTTTCATCCCATGCATAATCCCTTATTAGAACATCAAAGTAGTCTGAAAAATGGTTCACACATCCACTATGGATGTCCAAAGTTGTGGGTCCTTCATCTTGTTCAATTAGTGACAACACAGTTAAACAAAAAAAAATGAATCATGATCTAATCACTGGATCTAAACATTTGGAATTTACATATTTAATGAAAATTATAATAGCTACTTGGACATGGAAAATAACCGAAGACAGAATATGCAGGCAAGGGTTCAGATTGAGGCTTGAAATAAATATGGGTCAAACATTGAAATGATTTTATAACGACCCTCACTTAACTCCTGAAAGCTCTAGATGGGTTGGTAACAAGTTACTCCATAGGAAGCCACTTCCAGTGGTTGTGTTTTAATGATGGACTTTGCAATTGAATGATAACGAGCAAGAAATGTGAGTTGCGAGGAACTTCCTATATGATATTATTTATTATCCGAGTCACAGATGTTAACATAATGCAACGTGTTAAGTGTCCTACTTTAGAGCTTGCATGCTATGTTGAGGAGAGACAAGATAAGGCACATGGCCCTCATGTAGGGCCCATAAGGTCATTTTTATTGTTTTTGAAGTGGTTTAACTATATACAATTATGTAAATCGCAACCCGTAAGTGAATCATGATATAATCAATGGATCTAAACATTTTGAATTTACATATTTAATGAAAATTTTAATAGTTACCTAGCCATGGAAAATAGGGCTGACAAATAATTGTATATAGTTAAGAATCCCTGCACATTGTATTTCAAATTTTAAAATCTAAAATAATAATAATATAAATTAAAACCATTTCATCCATCTAAAAAAAATGGAAAATGGTTAAGATCTGCTATCCACCTTGCCTTTATTAATCTTTATCAGAAAACCTGTTATCTTGGTAAAACTATCTAAACCCTAGCTATTTAGCTCCATCACCCAATGAACTATTGATTTCAGGCCCAACCAAACCATACATAAGCCCAACCTATCTAAAGATCCAGCCACAGTGTAACATTTAGAGACAACCCTCTCTGGATTGAAGGGGTTAGCCTTAATCTACAAGTTGGATTGAAAATTTTACCTTAGGAACTTCTCTCCCACAACCAAGAGAAACTTTTTGAGTGCTAACAGTCTCTACAAAGAAAATACCTAAGATTAAAGACATATTGCCTCTATAAATATAATATGGCCTTAATTCTATCTATTGTCTCCATAGAGATAAAAATGAAATTGTCTCTTAAGAGACAATAATGCTTCTGTTATATACTAGCATGAATTAATCAATGATATTTTGGTTTATTTTTTATTAAATAAATTTTATATTGATTTATTTAAATGGTCAGATATTTTTGTAGATTACAAAATTGATATTGTATTGTCTTTAAATATATTATTTTATTGTCTCTATAGATGCAATAGCTAGGATTAAAGATATATCACCTCTATAAAGATAATATGTTTTTAAATCCAACTATTGTGTGGAGAGAGATAAAAACTAAAATTTCTTTTAAGAATTTTTATAAACTCATCCTGATGCCCATGTCCATACCCATATCTGGTCTTTACGGGTCCACACAAAGCCAATGAAATGATATCCACTTAAATATTGCAGACATGCCTCTTATACTTACCTATCACCTAAAGGATTGATCGACTTGTATTTATAACTGGTGATAAGGGATCTTTCTCTCCTTCTTGCTTTCACTAATCATTTCTGTCGGACACCAGTTGGACTCACGCAAATTATACCTCAATCTTCACCGAGTTTGGAAATATGGCTGGATCTTCATCATATTTAAATCATCCCTCTAATTTAATAGATGAAAATTTGGTTTCTTTTGATTCGTCAGACTACGAACCTGTAGAAGTTATGATAATAGGATATCCACTAATGCCTAGAAAAGCACAAGGATCTTCTTTAACGGGACAAATTAATATTACCTACAAGCCGAAGCGAAAATCAGCCTTTATAGAATGTGGTTGTTGTTATTGGCCATTTCCATTTAAAAAACTGCTACAATGTCTAAATGGGCACTAGTTTTGTTTAAAATGTATAAAGAAGCAAGTTGATCAAATCATTTATAGAGGTCTCAAAGCAGATGACTATTTATCGTGCATTACTAATTATGACTGCAAGGACTCAATTCCTTTGTTATCAAGAGAGACCTTCCGAATGATGTGATTGAAAGATATGAATATCGCCTAGCCGAATAGGTTTTGGTTGAAGCCCAAATTGAAGGTCTTGTTTATTGCCCATTCTATAACATTCCCTATGAAATAGGTGAGTGTACACAAATTTTGGATTGTCCAAACCCTAAATGTTTAATGGCTTCATGTATTCGATGCAAAAAACTAAGTCCCTCACCATTACATTGTGAAGAGGTTGACAAAAATTCTGAGACTGCTCTTTGTTTGGAAGTAGAAGAGAGGATGATAAAAGCTGTGATAAGAGAATGTAACATTTTCCACGCTGAGTTAATGAAGACGTCTGGATGCAATAAACTGAGATGTAAGTGTGGAAACATAAGGTGTTACATTTTCACACAGGCAGTTTCGTGTTTGGAGTAGTTGCCTCATTTTTTCAATTGTGTTCGATACATTGGACCATCGGGGAAACCCTGTGAAGTATGCAAGAGGTGCTAATGATATGGATGATAATGAGGCTATCGCTGCTAGGGAGGAAGAATTAAAGGAATTGGCAGACAAGAAACCAGAGTTTGATGTGATGGAACGAAATGGAAAGGCTACGACGAAAACATTGCACGGAAGTAGCGAGGGTAACATATGCCGTTTTCACGGGCAGTCAGCACCGACATATGTGGGTGCTTGTCCCACACCGCGTCATGTAATTCTTGATATTTGGTGAGCGACTCCAGGCAACACGATTGTACCTCCGGCAAGATTCTTCCACATTTGGTAATCGAGCAAGCGAGCACACAGGGGCACACATCCAATGTTGCCTCCCCCGGAATTCTTAAGATCTGGTTGCAACGGTTGTATAAGGACTGTTCATATGTGGTAATGGTGATTGACTTCAAAACATGGCTATGCGGTATTGTTACCTACCACAAAATCCTTCGAGACTCAATGATCATCTTGGCAATAACGGGCCACCCTCCACCGCTAACTCCCCCATTCGACTTCAAAATTAAGTATAATGCACCTTGCGAATGGACTAATACTAAACGGTTACCTCCATCTCATTTCTTCGAATCATGATGGTGATGGTGATCAACTAGCGAGCATGGATGTACCTCGACCAAAAATATTTGGACATTGATGCTCAAATTGCAAACAATGATTTAGAAGCTCGAAAGATTTCATCATTGATGAACAAAAACTGTATGAGATGTGCATTGGTATTCATGTGGGAATTAGATATAAGTAACTAGAAATTTAGAATCTGGCAACCAAATAAAGAAATAAAAATTGAAGTAACAAAGGCTAACCCTAAAGGAACTTTATCTTTCTAGGTTGAAGATGGGGAAACGTGATGGAGGCATTGACAGTCGAATGGTGTAGCCCAATGAGATGCCCAATCTCATGGAGCACCATTGTCTCAAGATCCATGAAGGTTTTGTCCTCCGTGATGGCCATGCTCACCGTCCACAACTTTCTCCAACTTTGCCAAGTCCCACTTCGTGTCTATCGACGGCATTAGAACTATAGTAGTAGCTTCCACCTTCGCTTCCTAGGTGTTATGGTTCCCATATATTTCTAGAAGACCAGTGAATTTGAATGGGTGAATATAAATATTGAGTTCGTGGAGGGAGACCATGCATATGGATATACCTTCAACGGGCGTGTGGGCGTACTCTCACACGTGTTTGGATTGGAGGATGGGCAATTTCACCTCGACATAAAAACCTCGTCGAAATATCAAGTACGCCATAGCCATTGAGTAAAGGCTAAACACCCTCATAAATATAATTTTCTGGGAAAAACAAGAAAGAGCTGCTGCGAGGACCTAAAAACAAGTTTTCATTATTTCTAACCGATTAATAAAAAGAAAAGAGAAATATTGGAGGGATCGAGGAGATCACCTCGCGATTGAAGAGCAGACTACATGGTCGCCGAGGGGATCGGGAATACTGCACAGCTCTTTCATAAGTGCGCAAATGGCCGGAGGAACACCATTTGGTTTATTAAGAGGGCGGATGATTCTGTGGCTCATACAAATCATGACATCCAAAATGAAGCGCTTGCATACTTTTCTTCCTTCTACTCAAAGCAGGATGGGATCAGCAATGACAATAAGGTATGGCTGCTGGAACATGTCAATCGATTCTTTGATGTTGATGCCATCTCGTCATTGGATTGTGCTGTCATAGGGAATGAAGTTTTAAAGGTCCTCAAATCTTTTTCCTCGGATAAATGTCCGGAGCCTGATGGGTGGCCTGCGGAATTATTTATCCACTTTTTCGAATTGATGGGGGAGGAATTGACAATGGTTATTGAAAAAATCAGAATCAGAGGCGTGATGCCGGCCAATCTTAACTCCACTTTCATTGCTCTAATTCCTAAGTCGGATGCTCCCCAAAATTTTGCTGATTTCAGGTCGATTGCTCTATGTAATGTCCTCTACAAGATTACGTCTAAGATTATTGTTGAGCGTTTAAAAGGAACATTGTCGGCCCACATCTCAAAAGAGAAATATGGCTTCCTTAAAGGTCGTTCCATAAATGATGCCACAAGCACAAGAAGTCCTACACTCCATTCACACAGAGAAAAAAGAGGCTATTATGATGAAGGTGGATCTTCATAAAGCCTATGACTCTATTGACTGGTCATATATAAGGCTGGTGCTTATGAAGATAGGTCTCCCAATCAGGATTATTAGATGGGTCATGTCGTGTATCTCCACAGTTCGATATGCAGTTATTATTAACGGTATCCCAACACCTTTTTTCGCTGCCGAACGTGGTCTGAGACAAGGATGCGCGCTTTCACCTTTAATCTTCATTCTAATTATGGATGGTTTCAGCTGTATTATGCACAAGGCGGAGCAGCGGGGATGTACAAAGGGTTTATCTTTCTCCAACGAAGTCTCATGCTCACACTCTTTATTTGTTGATGATCTATTGTTATTTGGTTACCTGAATAGGAACCATTGGTTCTATATTCATCTCATGTTTATTTGTTTTGAATCTGCTACGGGTCTGACTATTAACAAGAGCAAATCATTCATCATATATGAATTTGGAGATCTACAGGAGATCGCGTTCATAGCTAATTTTATGGGGATCGATTTTAGAGAGGCTTCTACTGGGTTTACATATTTGGGTTTCAAGATCAAGCCATGTGGATACAAGATCCAGCATTGGATGTGGATGATTGACAAAATTCGAAGAAGGATCTTCGGATGGACACATAGATGGTTGTCCATGGGGGAGCAGGCTTATTATGATCCAAGCAGTGCTCTCCCAGATGTTGGTATATTGGGGACACTTGTATTATATTCCAGATGGTATTATTGGTATGATAAATCGTATTATTGCTAAGTTTCAGTGGGGATGTGCCCAAATGTCTCACAAAATACACCTATGCAAACTTGAGCGCCTCTGCAGATCAAAGGAACATGATGGCTGGGGTATTCTCAACACAAGGATATTCAATATGGCGCTGCTCATTAAGTCTTTCTGGAGGGCTATACACGGAAATGGCATTTTGAATGCTATCATAAAGTGTAAATACATTATGGGTGATATTCTACAACAAATACTCTGTATGCAATTTTCTCACCCTCGTTTTATCTCAGCCATCTGGTGCAGCTTCAAGAAGATCGTGATCCATGTGTCTAGCAGGCTAGCATGGCTTTTTCGAGATGGCGGCAATATCCCTTTCACGTTCAAGAAGCTAATCGGGTTTCCTCCACTTGATGGTCCGTCTCCTCTGCTCATACACAGACTAGCGCACATGGGTATAAATTATATTGCACAGACAATACGGGTTTGGTCCTATGGTGCTCCAGAATTTAAAAATGTGATCCAACTGGGATTGACGGAGCCGGAGGCTGCTGAATGGGAAATGCTACGTGATGCTTTTCGGGCTGCGGGCTTTTGTTGGGATACAAGGGGGGACACAATAGTATGGAATGGCCCCATGAATGCTGGCGCTCCTATTGTCAAAGACATATACAGAGATCTAAATATTGCTTCTTATCGGGGACAGATGTCTACATATTTCTTTCCATTCTGGAGGAGGAAAATGCCTACAAAGATTGTACTCTTTGGATGGCTGGTATGGAAAGGAAAGATCCTTACTGGTGAAAATTTGATTAAGAGAGGTTTTTTTGGTCCTTTCAAATGTCAAATATGTTGTGCAGATTTGGTGTCCATTGATCATTTGTTTTTCCGATGCCCAATTATAACGAATTTGTGGCGGCTTTTCTCAGACCACTTCATGGAACCAGCATGGTCTCCAGATGACTTCATATCCGCAGCCTTGGAATGAGACAAGCTCCGGGGAAAATTTAAATCTTTGCCTTTTTTCCTCATATGGGAGGTGTGGTTGGGAAGGAATAAACTGATATTTGACAATGTGTCTTTCCAGATTCCTCGTATTTTATCTGCAATTTTAAGCTGGATGGAGGATCGTCCCACTCCTATTCTAACTATATCGGATTGCTCCATCCGCATAAGACCACACGAGATGGCAATATCGGCTGTCTATTTCGACGGTGCTTGTGTGGACGGGGTAATGGGGTGTGGGGCATGGATCAAAATATCACAGAGAGAGCGGGTTCATATACATTGGAATGCTGGCAAGGGCTCCAATAACAAAGCGGAGATTATTTCCCTATGGGTTGGTCTTCGTCTTGCTGTTTACTTACAGATTCAGAATATTCATGTATACGGGGATTCACAGGTTGCTATTGGGTGGGTTTCTAATTCCATGGTTATGATGCGCCCTGATCTACAAGGTTGGGTGCATCGGGTTCAAAGACTATGGTCCCTTCTTAATAGTCCCCCCATCAGCCATATCTATAGAGAAAACAATACTAGGGCTGATGGACTCTCTAAAAAAGGTTTAATCTCTGATTTTGGGATCATGCAGGTTCAGCTGTTTAGAGATGGCCTCTCTTTTTGGCAAACTTCTATTCCAATTCCATAATATGGTCCTGCTCGAGTTTTTGCTATGACAATTTTGTTTCCGAGACGTTTTTGCAATGATATATATTCCTATACTGACTGGGTGATCAGATAATCAAGCGAGTCAGAGACGTTAAATCAAGTGAGCATGTTGGATAATTATCTTACATCAAGCGAGCCAGTGTCAGTTCAATTGTATGCCAGATAACAGATCTACAAGCGAGCCGGGATTTTTAATATCAAGCGAGCCTATTTAAATATATTCACACACGTCTAACAACGCTCCTTCCATTTATACAGGTCTAAGAATGTTCTTCTGCAAGTGGATTGGTCATTTGAATTCAAGCGAGGCTGCTTTTCTTTTACACGTCGATTCCATGGACATTATCTGATATATGTGCACAATCAAGATCATTCAAACATGCTCTTTAACGATCTCTCAGTTTTCGGTCTGTCATTTCTTTTAGATTTACATCTCATCTTTGACAGATCATAAATCAAATGGATTGGATACTCTTCTGACGATACATCTTTTGTTATTTCTACTATTTGATTTACAGTTCATAATTTGTCATATCAAATGTTCTAGTTCAAAAGTTTTCTTTGCTGAATCTTTTCTGTCAAGTCTTTCGCTCGCCTAACAAGCTGAGCATATATGTAAAGGATGGATCTTATCCTTCTATGTGGTGGCCATCGGTATATTTCTATGCTCTATCTGTTGGGAGCAACCATCAAATGGCCAATATATGTTGCTTTTCTCGCTCTGATTTCACAACTTGAGAATTATTAGTCCATGTACTGCTTATATATAATATAAACAACGTTTTTTTCTTTTGAAAAAAAAAGATATTATTTCAATTGTCTAACATCAAAATCAACGATACACAATGGTACAAGTGGTAGTGGAGGGGAGTTGTTTTCAAATAAGGACGCTTTACACACTATAATTAATTTTAATTTAGAATTAACTCTTTTCAGTTTTGGTTGTGTTTTATACATGTAATTGTGAGGGATTTGTAATATTTTATTATTTTAAATTCGTAAATAAATTCAATATTCCTGTAAATTACACAACTCAAAATATTTTAAAATAAAATTAACTAAAACAATTTTGTTTGATCCTATTTTGAATAATGAATGAATAAATTTATTTCACCAGCTCTGACCTGGTGAAAGACAAAGTTTTCCATTGAATGAATACATTTTTCCCTAGCTGTGACCTTGTTAAAGACATAATGTCTTCCAGGCCTGCAGAATTATAATGAAAAATACAATAAAAAGAGTGCACGCAGTCCAGGTTTCGTGACTCTAAAACAATGAAGGCGTCCTCCCTCTATTACTTTTGGACGATAAAAAAAATCCAGAAAATGAAAACAAAAATTTTCTTTTCGGAAGGTTATGCATTAGTCAAAGATGCTCCAACATCACATCCCCACCTTTGCATTTACCACCGAGATTGGAGGAACAAGTAAGCTTTGTCTTCCTCGACTATGTATTTCTCCGAAATATAATTGGATTCTTCCAAACTTTTATCTTCCCAATAAGTTAATTATTTTACAATAATTTAATCGAATTGTGCTTCCAATTTTCTTGTTCTAGTATCTCTGTGCTCTCACGCGTTCCTCGTTATGGTATCTGGGTATCTGTTCAGCCAATTGAAAAATCTACTCACCTTCATTTGTAACTATTTCTACTTGCAATTTTCTTGTTCTAGTATCTCTGTGTTCTCACGTGTTCCTCGTTCTGGTATCTGTGTATCTGTTCTACTCAATGAACGATCTGATCATCTTCATTTGTAACATTTTTCACAAATATGTAACATATATTTCAATCAATAATATGCTCTTCTTTACCTGTAACACCCCAAGAAACATGAAACTTTGAATATTAGGGATGCAAGCATTGTGATAAGCATTGACGTAACATTATTATAAGAATTATCTAAAATTTTCCTGAGTATCCGCGATTATCCAGCAGAGACAAATATTTTTCAGCGTCATCTTATTATATGGTTCCTTTAAAGTCTCTCCCATGGATTTATGCTACTCAAAGAAGAAAGCAATTTCAATTACATAACACTTAATATTTTTCAGCTTCATCTTATCATATGGTTCCTTCAAAACCTCTCCCATGTATTTATGCTACTCAAAGGAGAAAGCAATTTCAATTACAGAACACTTAGATGGAGCATGTTATGTGAGAATCCATATTAGCCCTTTCTTATTGAGCATTGGAAGGATTTTAAAATTTCATGTAAGAAAAGTAATTGAGTTAAATTTACGTTATTTCTCTTTTATCATAATTGATTATTTATTTACCATCTCAGCCATTTCTTATCGAATATTGGAAGGATTTTAAAATTTCATAGACGAAAAAATATTGGGATAAATTTATGTTATTTCTCTTTTATAATAATTAATTAATTCTAATAAATAGCAATTTTTTTTTTTTTTGTTAAAATATGTGATTATTTCCAGTATGCATTGTTAGATAACCAGTTAAGTTAGCATTGAGGATGAATTTGGTAAGTGAGTTAGAGAGTCAGTTAAGTTAGTGATGGTCAAGTGGAGTTATGTGAGTGTGTACATGTCAAGATAGGTTAAATACCCTTCACCAAATTCATTGTAGTATGCAAGATTGTGATTAAGAGATTAAAGATTAATACAGAGTCACAACTCGTGTTTGTTATTGTGTTAATTTTTTGTTAATTTTTTGTTAATTTTTCCTTTATTCTTCTGCTATTCCAACAAATTGTTATCAAAGTGACGTTACAAATAACGGGAGAAAACGGATCAGTAATCATCCATGTGTGAGAAGAGGAATTTTTTTCTCCGCTTATTTCCGCTATAACGCAGCTATTACATTATAGACAGAGCATTATAATGCTGGATCTAATAGCCAAAAAGTATGTTACTCATCGAATTTTGCATGCGCGCGAGACGTTTTTTCTTTTCTGTGCGTTAATGGATTAACATTGAATATTGGTTCACGGCTTGCATTAGCACGCTACCCTATTGACGTTCAGCCACGTTAGTCAAAAAAAGGCAGCTATTACGTTATAGACAGAGGATTATAATGCTGGATCTCATAGCCAAAAAGCATGTTACTCATCGAATTTTGCATGCACGCGAGACGTTTTGTCTTTTCCGTGTGTTAATGGATTAACGTGGAATATTGGTTCACGGCTTGCATTAGCACGGTACCCTATTGAAGTTCGGCCGCGTTAGTCAAAAAAATGTCAACGGAGTAAGATTTTATGACTTCGTTAGGGTTAAAGACCATTTGTTCACATGATTGTTTTTTATTCAAAAGAAATTTTAAAAAGGGATTTTGGAGTTTTATAACAAAAGTTTCTTTAAAGCTCTTCATAAAGGTTATCTGGATTTGGATACGTGGAGTATTTTTATTCAAAAGATATTTTAGAAAGGATTTTTAAAGTGTTGGAAAGCATTATAATAATTTTTTATAAAAGGACTTATTATATAAGAATTTTTTTATATAAAAAGAAAATAAATAAAACTTAGGGTTTTATTTCAAGTTTATTTTTTTGGAGTTTCGCAAAGCATATCAAAAATTTTTGTGGTTTCAAAAGTGAATTTTTGTTTGAAGAAAAATGGCTACAAGCAGCATCCATTCACTTTTTTTTTTCACAGGGAAGGATTATGATGTGTGGGCCATTAGGATGGAGACCATGCTAAAAGTGCATGATGTTTGGGATCATGTCAAGTTTGGGTTTGCAGAACCTCAAGATGATGCAGTAAAAGGAGCCCTCAGTAATGCAGAGAGAGAACAATGGAAGAAAGACAAGAGGAATAATGTGCAAACATTGCTTCTTATCCAACAAGGAGTGGACCGAACAATTTTCAAGAAGATAATGATAATGTCTTTAGCAAAGGAGGCATGGGAAACCTTGTCGACAAGCTATCAAGGTATGGAAAAAGTGAATATTGTTAAATTGTAGAATTCTAGGAGAGATTTTGAAACTATGAAGATGAAGGAGACATAGGACATTGATTCCTTCATGAATAGGGTCATGTCTATCATTAATCAGTTAAAAATTTATGGTGAAGACATTAAAAATCGAACATCTATTGAGAAGGTCCTTAGAACTTTGTCTACCAAGTTTGATGTTGTGGTAGTAGCCATAGAAGAAGCAAAAGATTTGGAAAAATTGACAGTTGATGAGTTGATGGGATCAATTCTATCGTATGAGGGAAGGATAGAAATAAATAAGGATTCCAGTTTAGAAAATGCTTTCAAAAGTCAAGTTTCTATTTCAAGAGGTTGAGGTAGATGACAATCGAGAGGTATAGGATGAGGCAGAAGCTATGGTGATCAGAAAGATGGCCAAGAAGAGCATGAATATGAAAGTGGAGGCAGTAGTAGCAGAAGCTTCAAAAATAATTACAGATCTGAAAAATCAAAGGTGAAATGTTATTATTGCAATAAATTTGTTCACTATGCTCGTGATTGCAGGATGAAGCTAGCTTATTAAGAAAACTAAAGTGCTAATGTTAGTACAGAGAATATTGAATCCATGTTCCTAGCATGCAATAACATGCATGAACCGTTTGATAAGGTGTGGCTATTAGACAATGGTTGCAATAACCACATGACAGGCAACAATAATTTGGTTGAAAATTTGGATCAATCTATGAAGACAGAGGTAAAGTTGGGGACTAACAAGACTGTGGATGTAGATGGAAAATGAGTGGTCGGAATTGTGACCAAGCGGGGGGAGAAAATGACAATATTATAGGTATATTATGTTCCTGGTCTCAAACATAATTTGTTAATTGTTGGTCAATTGACACAGAAAAAATACAACGTTATCTTTGAAGGGAAAGAGTGTTATTTATGACAAATCCCCAAGCAAGCAATTGATTGCAAAGGTGTAGATGACGAGGAACAAAATCCTTCCTCTAAATATGAACTACAACAATCATGTTAGTTCTTTTACAGTTGCATGTTCTAATTATTACTAGTTATGACTCTTTTAGTTTGAACACTAACATTTTTCCGGTTTAAGATTGTTGTAGCAGAAATAGATGGTCAGAAGATTACCTCCCATCAAAGAACCTACTAGTACTTGTGAGTGTTGCATCTTTGGAAAGTAACACCATGAAACTTTCCCCAAGGGAACTTCATACAGAGCAAAGAAACCACTTAAGTTGGTGCATACATATTTTTGTGGACCTATGAGGGCACAATTGATTGGTGGAAGTTGTTGCTTCTTCAATTTTATTGATGACTATAACAGAAAGACTTGGGTTTACTTTTTGAAGCAGAAGTTTGAAAATTTTGTGAAGTTCAAAGAGTTCAATGCCTTAGCAGAGAACCAAAGTGATCGACAGATCAAGGTATTGAGATCAAATCATGGTGGAGAATATGATTCGAAAGCATTCCATGAGTACTACAAACAACATGGAATCAGAAGAGATTTTACGACCAGATACACACCACAACAGAATGGTGTAGTAGAGAGAAAAAAATAGAACAATCATGAACATGACAAGGAGCATATTGAAAGCAAGACACCTGTCTAATGAGTATTGGGTAGAAGCAGTTGCATGTGTTGTTTATGTGATAAATAGATCTCCTACAAAGAGTGTGATGAACAAAGTTCTAGAAGAAGCATGGTTAGTTATGTCATGCAGTGTATCTCATTTCAAATTTTTTGGATGTGTATTCTATGCACATGCGCCTAAGTAGATAAGAGGAAAATTAGATGATCAAGTGAAAAATGAAAATTTACTGGTTATAGTGAACAGTCAAAGGCTTACAAATTGTATAACCCTGTCACCAAGAAGAGAATAATTAGTAGAGATGTTATGTTCAAAGAACAAGAGTCATGGAATGGGACTGTAGACAAACCAATCGATGCACAAGCACCATCGATGGAAGAGGATGATGTAGTAGAAAAGGAGAAGCAAGAATCAAGAGAACATACACCAAACAGAGTTACACCAACAAGGACTCCAAGATTTTCAGAGCAGCATGGATCTTCGAGTAGATCAACAAAGTAGAATTATCCAAGCAGCCAATCAGGTAATGAATCAAGCAATGGTAAGAAAAAGATCAGAATTTTGAAAGATATTTATGATGATTTGGATGTTAGTTCAAATTTTTCAATATTGGCATTTCAATCTTTCTCGTTTGAAGAAGCAATCAGAGATTAAAATTGGGTGCAAGCCATGGATGAAGAGATGGCTTCTATTGAAAAGAATGATACATAGTATTTGGTAAATTTACCAAAGAATAACAATCTCATCGGTATGAAGTGGGTGTATAAGACAAAGTTGAATGAGAAAGGTGAAGTTGACAGATTTAAAGCAAGACTTGTCGCAAAAGGATTCTCGCAGCAACCGAGAATAGAATTTGGGGAAACATTTTCTCTAGTAGCCATATTGGATATTGTAAGAGCAGTTCTAGTGACAGCAGCTCAGAACAAGTGGAATGTATACCAGATGGATGCCAAATCAGCCTTCTTAAATGGAATTCTAGAAGAAGAATTTTATGTGCAACAAATTATGGGTTATGAATTTGAAGGTCAAGAAGATAAAGTTTACAGGTTGAATAAATCGCTCTATGGACTGAAGCAAACACCTAGAGCATGGTATAGCAGAATCAACAATTACATGATTAAGAATGGATTTTGCAGAAGCAGAATTGAGCCTACCTTATACAAAAAGGTAAATGAGCATGGACATATTTTGATTGTTTTCTTATATGTTAATGATATGATTTTTACAAGTGATCTTGAGTTAGATGAATTTAAAGAAACCATGATGAAATAATTTTAGATGACAGATCTTGGTATCATGAAATATTTTTTTGGCATTGAAGTTGAGAAATCTGAAAAAGGAATTTTTATTTGCCAAAATATATATGCAGGAAATTTGCTGAAAATATTTAGGATGGATAATTTCAAACCTATACCTACACCAGTTGCAATAGGTATAAAGTTAAGTAAGGATGATGAAGGAGTAGATGTCAATCCAACTCTATTCAAAATATTGGTTGACAGCCTCATGTATTTCACAGCTACAAGACCAGATATTATGAAAGGAGTGAGTTTGATTTCCAGATTTATGGAAACTCCAAAAGACACACATTAGAGTGTTGGAAAAAGAATTCTGAGATACATAGCAGGAACTAGAGATTATGGCATAATGTATGCAAGTAAAGAAAATAAATATTTGATTCGATACATAGATAGTGATCTTGCAGGTAGTTTGGATGATCAAAAGAACACATCCGGTTATGTGTTCCATCTTGGTTCAAGTGTGATAGCATGGGCATCTAAGAAGCAGCCTATTATAACACTATCATCAGCAGAAGTAGAATATGTAGCAACAACTTCAACAACATGTCAAGCATTATGGTTAAGATGAGTATTGGATGGACTCAAGCAGAAACAACAAGGATCAACAACGATATATTGTGACAACACTTCAGGGATTGCACTATCCAAGAATAGTGTGTTTCATCAAAAGAGCAAGCATATTGATACTAGATATCACTTTATTAGAGAACTTGTGAGCAATGAAGAAGTTCACTTGAAGCCTTGTAAATCTAGTGATCAACTAGCTGATATATTTACGAAGCCATTAGCAGTAGAATTGTTTGAGTTTCATAAAAGAAACTTGAGTGTTGTAATTCTAGATGAGACAAAGACCAATAGACATGTTTGAGTTGTCATGAGTTATGTTTTAGTTTAATGTTCGTAGTTGAGAGGGAGTGTTAAAATATGTAATTACCTCCCACATGCATTGTTAGACATTCAGTTAAGTTAGCGTTGAGTTAGTCGAGTTATGTGATAGATGAATTTGGTAAGTGAGTTAGAGAGTCAGTTAAGTTAGTGATGGTCAAGTTGAGTAATGTGAGTGTGTACATGTCAAGATAGGTTAAATACCCTTCACCGTGTTCATTGTAGTAAGGAAGATTGTGATTGAGATATTGAATATTAATAGAGAGTCGCAGCTTGCCATTGTGTCTCCTTGGGTGTCTCCATGAACCTCGACACCAAACTCACTACATACATTATATCAAGCCTAGTTGCAGTCAAACACATTAGGATGCCCACCATGCTTTTGTATAATGTTGGATTGACATTTCTCTTGCAATCTTCCTTGCTCAGCTTCAACCCCATGATAGTTGCAGTCAGTTCTGGCTTGTTGTTCTGCATATTGAACCTCTCTAAAATGTCTGCAACATACTTTTCTTGAGTGATAAAAATGCCATTTTTTGTTTGTTTCACTTCTATGCCCGAAAAATATATTAACAAGACTAATTCACTCACTTCAAACTCAATTTTCATGACTTCTTTGAAATCAATGATCAGGAAATCATCACTCACTGTAAAAATCAAATCATCTACATAGAAAAAAAAAATAAGAATCTTATCGTCACTTTCTTTGATGTACAGAGTAGGTTCACCATCACATTTGTCGAACCCATTGTCCATCAAGTAAGCATCTATCCTTATAAACAATGCACGCGGTGCTTGCTTAAGCCCATAGAGATATTTCCACAACCTACACACCTTGTCTTCTTGGCCTTCTACCTCATAACCAAGTGGTTCCGCAAAATATACCTCAACTTTTAGCACTCCATTCAAGAACGTTGATTTTACATCCATTTGATACACTTTCCATCTATGTTGCATGGAAATTGACAACATTGTATGCATTGTCTCCATCCTCGTGACTGTCACAAATGTTTCTGCATAGTCTCTTAAATGTTGCTACTTGTATACTTATACCACTAGCCTTTCTTTATGCTTTTCAATATTGCCTTCAATGTTTCTCTTGGTCTTATAGACCCACTTCACTCCAATGAATTCCTTTTCCTTGTGGAAGGTCCACTAACTCCCATGTGTCATTATTTTCTATTGCTCCTATTTCTTTATCCATTGCCGCAACCAATTTCTCTTCTTTGACTGCATCTTCAAAATGTATTGGGCCATCTACAAGACAGAACAATGTAAATAAATATTTTAGACTAGTATTACTATCAACTTCAACTTGCTCATAAATTTCATTTAAATTTCTGAATTTTGGTCTTCTTATGCTTGTGAATATGGGCTTGTTGTTGCGCTTGAAGTGGATTGAGTTGCATATCTTTGTGGTGTGCTTGGAGAATCACTTGATTGGTTGTACAACACTACCCTATTATTTTTTTTGTGATGTCATATGTTGACTGTTTTGTTGAGCTTGTGTAGATGGAGAAGGAGCCACTATTGAGGAATTACTTGTTGCATTCAATTACTCTTTGCCTTCATGTGACATACATGTCTTCACATTGAATTTCTTCTCTAAACTTCCATCCCATGCTTCATCTTCTATGAAATGAACATCTCTGCTGATTACGACTTTCTTGGTTGATGGATTGTAGAGCTTGTATGCTTTGGATTCATCACTGTATCCAAAAATTATACATTTCTCCCCCTTGTTGTCTAACTTCTTCTCATATCATCCGGGACATGTGCATATGCCACACATCCAAACACTCTCATGTGAGTGACATATTGTTTTCTTCCACTCCATGCCTCTTCATGAACAATATTCATAACAGTTTTGGTTGGACATGTATAAATAATATATGTTGCACAAATGGCAACTTCATCCCAATAATCATTTGTAAAATTCTTTTCCTTCGACATAATCCTTTCCATTTCCTTAATGGTCCTATTCTTTATTTCCGCAACACCATTTTGCTAAGGTGGATACCTTGTTGTAAATTTCTTGTGAATTCCATGCTCCCTACAAAAACGTAGGAAGTCACTTGAGATGATTCGCCACCTCTACCAGTCCTCAAAACTTTGATGTAATGTCCACTTTGCTTCTCAACAAGAACCTTGTAGTGGCGGAAGCGGTAAAACACTTCACTTTTATTTTATGATGTAGACCAATGTCTTACTTGTGTAGTCATCTACGAAGGTAAAAATATAATGGTTGCCACTAATTGATGGTGTTTGCATTGGTCCACATAAATATGAATGGACAATCTCCAAGGGTGCCTTTGCCTTTATTAAATTTCCTGCCTGAAATGATTCTCTATGTTTTTTTCCCAAGATGCATCCTTCACATTGGATGTCTTCTTTCTCTATGAGAGGAAATCCTTTCACCATGCCTTTCCTATGCAACAAATTCAAACCTCCGAAGTTGATATCACCAAAGCTCAAATGCAACAACCAATTTTCATCTTTATTTTTTTCTGGAAATTTTTCTTCTATGACAGATGCTACATTTCATTCATCCTTTTTTGAATTCATTGATAGTTGTGCTTGAGCGCCTTCTTCCTTCAAATCTAATCTTATCTTTAGAGGAAACACTATATTATTTGTCATATAAATTTTTGCAATCATCTGTCTACTTGGAGGGTTATCCAAATTTGTGCACAAATCATTTTTGAGAAAGGCATTATAGCCCTTTTGCATGAGTTGTCAAATGCCTATGAGGTTATGCTTCAAACCAGGGACAAAATAGGCATATGAAATATACTTCTTCTCTCCCTTCTTGGTAAAAATTTCAACTCTTCCTTTTCTTTATACAAATACTTTGCTATTAATCCCTAATGTCACTTCAGATTTTACACTTTCATCTAAATTGGAAAACATTTCTATGTTCCTTGTCATGTGGTTACTACACCCTAAATCTAGAAACCATACATCTCCTTGTTTTTCTTATGTTACATTACAAGCTAAAAACATGCTATCATGGTTCTGATTTTCCTTTATCAAACTTGCGCTTGTTTTGTTACCTATGTCATATTTCTTATTTATACATTGATTTTCATAATGATCATACTTATTACAATAATGGAATTGAAATTGAGATTTATCATACCTTTGACCTTGTGCTTGATTTTGGCTTGAACCTTGAATTGGATTTTGATTGCTTCCCCTTCCACTTCAACTGGAAGGACTGCTTCTTCCACCTCTGTGTGGGATCATGCCTCTTCCTGTATAATTTGTTCTTCCTCGACCTATACCTTGACCAAATGAATATTACATCTTGAATGCATGCTCCAATGATGATTTTATTTCTCTGTTTAACCTATGCTCATGAGACATTAGTGATGCATGTAATCCACTAAAAATTGGGAGAGATCCTTTGTCTCTTCTATTTCCACAACTATGCAATCAAATATTGCTGGAAGACTTCTCGAAATTTTCTCAACTATTCTTATTTTCTTATGTATCTCACCATGAGACCTGATTTGCGTAACCAACCCAATTACATGTGTAAAAAATGAGTCTACATTCTCAGACTCTTTCATACAAATTGTCTCAAAATCTCTTCTCAACATTTGTAGTTTTGTTGTCCTCACCTTTTCCATGCATTGGTAGGTTTTTTGGAGGGTATCCCATGATTGCTTGGACTTCATTGTTGTTACAATACTTGGGAAGATACTTTCATGAACTACTTGAAACATATAGAAGAGGATTTCAGAGTCCTTCTTCCCGTTATCTCTCAACACATCCTTTTCTGCTTGTGTCAATGTATTGTATGCTACTACATCTGCTGGTTATTCGAAACTATTTTCCACCAATTCCCAAATATCTTGAGAATAAAACAAAGAATTCATTGTAATATCCAAATAATCGTAATTATTTCCATTAAACTGTCGTATTTGTGGATTAGTCAATCTTGTGCTTGTTGCTGCCATTTTCACTATGTAAAAAAAAAAAATTCTCGGTGCTGGTGAATACGCTACACAAAAAAAGTTCATAACACCTTTTAACTCATTTTTAAAAAACACTTTCAGTAATGAAGGCTTAAACCCTCTTCGATAGCATGTTAAATTTAAACACACGGGAGGATTCTTCCTCAACACACAAAGTTCACACAGACTTGCGGAAATGTCTTAATCGAGACCATACAACTGCAGAAAACAAATCATGAAGGTATTTGTTTTAATACAGAGTGGCAGAGATTGAAATCGAAACTATACTGGAGAAAAATATAATAAAAACAATTTTACTCAAGGTGAAATAGAGTAAAATAGAGTTGTTGCGGTAAAACTCATACGTGAAATTTTCACAAACAAATTTAAACTAACAATACTTTATATTATGATTCAAAAAAAAAAAAATAGTTTCATATGGAGGTTGCAACTCCTTCACCAGTAAAAACATTATTCTTACTGAGATTTAGAATCACCAGGGGTTGCAATGTAACACATAGTAGTAAATGTTGTTTTCAATTTCCCACCAAAATTCACACCACAATTTTCTCCTTCTTGTCATCCAAAACATATATATATAAGACATTTAATTCATGAGAGACAAAATTTAATACATAGGATCGGAAAACATGACTTTCTCGACTTTACTGAGTTTTCCTGAAGTAAATAACACTTGCAGATTAAATGTTTGCCCATACACTTTTACTAACCATACATTAAATTTCTATTTGACTTTTATAGTTTAATCTATTTTAGAATGGGTTATGTACACTTGTTCAGAACTTCATTTACTCCATGTCCTTTAACCTGCAAACACAATCCGTAACCTGCAAAACATTCACTGAGATATGCTGCTTTTCAGGGGTTGAGATTAATTCTTGAACAAAAAAAATGGGTATATAATCAAGGAACACACCTATACATGTTGCCGATGTTGACGAATAACATTGAACGATTTAAAAGGCTATGGAATTTTCATAACGACAACCCTATGTGCTATGTATGAGTGTCCCGAAGGTGGTTTTTTTTCTTTTTATCTAATTTTGAGTATCCCGCCCAAGAGCATGGTATCTTTCCGAAGTTTTTTTGTTTTTGTTTTTTTTTTAATTTTAAATTTTTAAAATATAAAATTTGTAATTAAAATTTTTTATATTTTAAAATTTAAATGGTTTACGTTTATTAAATAAAATTATTTAAATTAAATGTTTGGTAAATTATAGTAACTATTTATATATAATAAATATCAAAATATTTATAATACATTTTATGTGGTTATTCGTAAAAATTAGTTAAATTGTAACTTTATTATTATCATTAATCATAAAAAGAATCAATATATATATATATATATATATATATTTTAAATTTACTTTCAATTTATCATGGAGTTCTTAATTTCTAAATAGACTTTGTTACCATATTATGGGCTAATGCCATCGCTTATCAATATCACATAGAACATTCCAAATGAAAGAATTTGTTTTAATTAATCAATTTAATTAAAAAATGGAAAAAAGCACATAATTACATGGAACATAAATCTCAACTTTTGATTTGGGAATACTATTAATTATATTCTGAAATATTTTTGAAACTTCAATCCCTACTATCCACCTAATAATTTTCAATAATTTTAAATTGAATTTATGGAAAACCTATTCCAAAATATACTTAATCGTATACATGATCCCAATAGTGATGAACCCTTAGCTAAACTGAGAGGGGGGGGTGAGTCATTTTAGTACATTCATGGCCATTTAAAACTCTTTTCAGTCAACTCATTTGCACCATCATTCCATAAGAAACTTAATACATAATGAATCAACAAACTTAGTGTGTGGACAACAAGTAATTAGGAAGATCAAAATGTCACATCAACACATAATCATCAAGCACATAGACATTAAATATAAGTGGAAACCCATAAGGGATAAAACCACATATTATTATTGTTGTGATGCAAAGGCAAGCTCCAACTCCCTCTCACAACTGATTTTATGTAGGCTCCAACCTACAGGAGGCTACTACCTCAAATTCTGCAAGCTACAACTTGCAAGGAAGCTCCAATTCCCATCTATTTTCTGCAGGCTACAACCCACAGGAGGCTCCTACCTCAACTAGCTCCAACTGGAAATCTATCAAGCTACAACTTCAAACAGAAGCACCAACTCCCATGTATTTTCTGCAGGCTACAACCTACAGGAGGCTCTTACCTCAACCAGCTCCAACTGGATATTTATCATGCTACAACTTGAAAGGAGACTACAATCACCTCACTCAATATGAAACTAGAATGTTGATTTACCTGGATATTAGCTCTGTTATACTCCTTCTCCACTGCTGCCTCTTCAGCCTTCATATCTACTTCATATCAGTTCCTGATGTGCACAACATTTCTTTCATCTCTCTTTGATTCTTCCACTCTCCAACCTTCTACAGCTCTCTTACAATCTTCCGCTCACATCCATTCTATAGTTATCCAACTCTCTTTCTACACATTGATATTACATCTCTTATACAAATAACTCTTGACTGTTTGCATTCTACAGGGAATACAAAGTCAACATGCCTATCTCTCTGCCTTCCACCCATTCGATTCCTCACACTTTAGTTCAGGTTATTACATTAGACATAATCATTAAAACACTCATTGGAGTTTTGCCTATGCCTATGGAGAATTTCATTTGCATCACAAACAACATAAAATAACTAATGAATTTTAATTTACAATTACAAAAATATTTCAATTCAACCCTTTCAAATTCTTACTTTTCTGTTCATTTTTTCTTCTCTGCCTGTTGTCCCTTTGTCTTCTCTGTCTGATGTTATATTTCCAATTTTTCAGCTTAACCGTCTTTTCCTCACTTGACTCATGCATTTACGTTTTACACAGCCTCTGCCTATTACATATCTTACCCGCAGTGTTCTATGCTCTTCTCTCGATGTTGGTTCATTTATACCCGAGTACTTCCTTTGCATTCATAATTTTGTTTTGATAGGTGCACTACCCTTTTCACTACAGCCGGGTCACTTGCTCAAGTCTTTTCTCTTGCATTCAGCCTTTCCTTTTAACTCACAGCCGCAACCGCATAACACTGTTCTGCATGAGTGCCAGGTCTTTTTTCCTTAAGGAAGGTATAAACTCATATATATATATATATCGTTGACCCAACATAACCCACTTTATATATATTAAACATTAAATTTATGTTCATATATGCACGCGGAAGCTTAATAAAACTCTAGTTTTACAAACTACATGCAGACCTATCGGCTATGGCCCACACAAACTCAGAAGCACACAAAATTTTTCTTAAGCTAGAAATGGTTTTCTTTATCGAAACTTTAAAACTTTAACATATCGTAAATCATATCCTAATAAATATACACCGGTTCCAAATTGCAACACATATTGCTTCACACCTCAGTGAATATAAAATTTTGCATAACAAAACAAATAACTTTTAACAACAAACAATAACAATGACAATGTGAAATGTGATGATGATATCACAACACATATCACTTCGTACCTTCGTGGATATAACATTTCGCATACCAAAACAAATAAATTTTGACAACAAACAATAACAATGCCGATGCGAAGCTGGGGATAAAGAGACGATATCAAATCGCATGTTGGGTTGTAAATATGATGCAGAGTGTTGTCCTTGATGGAAATCCACTTAATGAAGATGAAGATATGAGATTGTTGGCATGTGTTGTCCTTGATGGAAATCCACCTGATGAAGTTATTCTTGACTTAATGGACTTGGTAAATGATGTAAATCTGATGTGATATGATGTTTGTTGGCAATATGATGCTGAGTGTTGTCCTTGATGACAACCCACTTGATAGAGTGTTGTCCTTGAATGGCAACCCACTTGATGAAGTTGTGCTTGATAGAATATGTCTTGATGAACCTGTTAAAAGATGTAAATCTGATGTATCTACAGAGAGTACGGAAGGTAATGAAGAAAGGAATTCAATATGTGCTAGATCTATGATGAAAAGAGTATGTCTCAAGGCATACGCGGATTTGTCTAGTAGAAGTCGCGTATGCACGCGGGAAACAACGTGCCAAGTCGCGTATGGTCAAAAGCGCATTAAATATGTAAAACCAGGGGTAACCACCATGGTATTGACCCATTGTATTGAGTAATGATTCGTCTATGTGACCCCGTCTAGGAATACCATCGGAAGTAATGTGGTTTTGGCTCATGGTATTGAAAAATGGTAAACCTATATAAAGAGAAGAAATTCATTGTGCAAATCATGGGTGTGGGTGCAAGATGTCTGAGCTTGAATGAATACTTCTCTCTGAAGTATATCTGAATGGAAAGGGTTACAATTGAATGATAGATCTGAATGCATGATGCACCAATGAAGAAAATGATGAAGAAGGGAATCTAGATCTGGAATGTATTTGTATCACCATTTAGATCTCGTTTTATGGAATGCGCTTAGATCCTGAGATGAGGCTAACATCTATCATCTAAAGTAAAAGGTTAAATTTGATTGAATATATACTGATCTGAAGAACTATGTCGCTCATATATTTGATCAAGATGTATACGCTATTTCGAACAACGAAGAAGCGTATATACAGCGGGTTTGGTAAAGCGAAGCGTAGTATCTGATACGAAATATAAACATATGCATACGCTGGTTGATGTGAGCGGAAGCGGCGTGTATGCCGGAATCGATGAAAGTAAAGCGTGTGATACTATACTAGGTTTGCTGAAGTATGAGTATGAAATGTCTGATCTGTTACGACTATGTTATTGCTATCTATCTGGGTTATACATTGACAAGTATCACATTGGTGATGTGATGTTTTGAGCTTAAAAAGTATGGAGTGGGTCGACTCGAAAATATGATGAAAGCGTGGCTGCAGTATGTGTTCTAAAGGAAGCTTTTGGATCCAGGGTGACGAAAAATTGATGAAACGGACCCATACCTGGAGGTCGAGGTTCGTAGCCTTCGATCGGGGGGTTGAAGCTCCCTTCGGTGGGGTTGGTAAATGAGATCGAGGAGGTCGTGGCTCCCTTTTAGGAGAGGTGATGGCTGAGTCAGGGGGGTTGGAGCTCCCTTCTAGGAGAGGCGTGCAGTAACACGCAGCGCAGTGGGTGCCTGCGTGCTTTCGAGTAGGGAGTACTGCCGACACATATGTTGTAAGATGTTTTCTCTATAATATAAAATATTGAAGGTCGAAAGCAAGCTGCAGCAGTGGTTTTCTCCCACGACTTGGGTTTCCACCCTAAAATCTTCTCGTGTTCATGTGTGATGATTATTTGTGATGGTTTAGTACTGTTCTTCTTTCGGATGTTCTATCGTTTATTGAACATCTAATGAATGAATGATGGAATGATATAAGTGAAGAATTAATGGCATAATTAGATCTCTGTGTATACGCTAGTTTTTTATGATAGGATATCTCAGCGTGTATACGCTAGTTTGGTTCAGCAAAAGTAGCGTATGGAGTTTTAGTAGATTGAAAAAGTAAAATATTTGATAAAGTCCTAAATACTTAGTTCACCCCCTCTCAGTGTGATTTTTCCCAACAATTGGTATCGAGTAGAGTTCTTCTGCAGAGCTTGATCGACAAAACTGAAGGAGATCAGTTGCAAATGGGAAAGAAGCAAAGAAGAAGGCTACTCGAAGCAAGGAGATGTCTCGGAAAACACCTGTATAGCGAGAATTGAAGAAGATGAATCGGGGAAGTGATTAGGGCTCTTGTGATAATCTTCTTTGTGCAAACAATGGTGAAGATAGTGAAAATTATGCTATGGACCTCCAGAAGAAGTTATCAAAAGATCAACAAAGAATATTTAATGAGAAGGATACGCATCCAAAGATCGCGATCTCTAGAGTGAAAGGATGTTCGATGATGTATCAATCGAAGTAAAGGACTTTGGAAGCAGAGATGCGGAAAAATCAAATAAGAAGAATGAAGAACTTGAAAGCTGACAATCATCTCCTCAAAGGAAGATCGCGATAAATCAAATAGAAAGAAAGAATGCAAGACTTGAAAGCGAGATCTCAGAAGCATCGAAGAAGAAGAAATGCCAGAAGAACTCTTACACAAATTTTTAGAAGAACAAGAGAGAAATGGGTTGAAATAAGAGATTCTAAATCCAGACTGATCAAGTAGAAGATGGAAGAAGGGAAAGAAAGAAAGCATGACAGCACACGGCAATGTCAAGCCTGGAGGTTGAGGGTAAACATTCTCAAAAGGTAAATTAGAAGAAAAAGGTTAAACTTTTTTGAGGTTTCGAAGATAGTACTAAGATTTTGGATAATATTCTTAGTAGTAAAAGGTCTCCTTCTATTAATAGCTTGGTCGCAGGTTTTCATACGAACTTGGTCAAAGGAGAATCTAGTTCTTCGCAAGGAAGTACTTTAAAGATTCAGGGATGTCAAACAAAACACGAAGAGTTGAAAGAAACAAAAGAGTCGAAACCAACGATCATGAATTCTCAAAGGATACCATTCAAGAATGTTGAATCGTTTTAAATGTCATAATTATGGGCATGTTGCAGAAAATTGCGTGAAGCGAATATTTCGTACCTACAAACCACAGATCCTACATAGAAAGGGTATCGGTTTCTTCAGCGATATTGTTTTTCATGTAACAAGTATGGACATAAAGCGACTGATTGTAAAGGGAGGAAGATTAGAAATACTCATTATGATTCTTCCATGCTTATTTCTCCTGGACACATGAGATGTTATTCTTGCTTAACAAAGTATGAGGCATGTAGAAAAGGAATGCGGAGTTGAACGGATCTCGAGAAAGTGGACAATTTGACAGTTACTGTCAGTTAGGGAAGTTCAAGAAAATTTGGAAAAAGAAGGAGGACTGACCGAAACGTGGGAATATCAGCCCTCATTTCGCGTCACCATCAGCCTGAAAGCTTACTTTATCATATGTAGGAATGAGTGTGGGATACATTATGAGATTTAGTAATGTATCACGTCAAGTGGGAAGCAATGTATGATGACTCTCATGGTTGATTTGATTACTACCGGTTATGTTTATTTCACATGACCTGTATCCTGATGTGGAAAAGACAGTACAGGAAGTGCAAGTCTTGGGGAGATGATAGGAATGTGAAAAATTTCTATAGCTTCACTTTCCATACGCAGGTTCTATGAACGTTAAAAAGTCGGCGTATACACACTAATTCGTGCAGATACGTATCGCTTATGCATTTATGATAAGATAATTGAGGATAACAATTTTCGAAGATTAGGGAGCATGAGAGTCTGTGTGGGGAGCATTTCAATCGCATTTTTAATAATTAACTTTCAGTATCGTACTCAGTTCTACGATTCTAAATAATGATGATATGATACTTGGTTTCTTATGTTGAAGATTATGGATGAGTCTGTTTGCTCATTTTGATGAAGAGCATCGATGCTTTGACGATGAAAGTCTTATAATTCAAAGATAAGAACGAGATCATACGAGATATTGTTCTTGATGACTACGCGATGCAAGGTGTCAAAGTTGCACAGGAGTTAAGGAGGAATGTCTGGGGTGCGACAAGAAAGTTGAATATTAATGATTGCATTGTTGGCACTATGACTGTTTATTCTTTGGTTATTGTGATACTCATTCTCAAATGATGATGACTTGGCACATGGTTTATTATGATGAGATTTTTAGAGCCCTGTTTACTTGAAAAAGTAACTTTGTAGCTCTACACATGGATGAGTTGGAAGACGTTTGATTCGAGAGATAAGAATAGATCATGCAGTAGTTTGTTACTATGGTTGAGACCTTTTTCCCTACATGTTACATCAGTAGTTAAATCTGTGAAGATCTTTGGTATGATATTGGACCACTTTTTATGGATGATTGCTTCGACACATATTTGAAGATGTTGTTACGAGCATGCAACAGTAATTTCTCTTGGAAAAGATGTATTGATGCTTGCAAAGAATCGAAAGGCTTGGTTACTAATGTGCTTATGTTACAACCATTGAATGACGCTTGAAGACAAAACTACTCGTTCTATCTGTCTCATATTCCAGGAAGAATTCAAATATCTCGTAAAGAAGGTGAACACTTACATCTTTTTCTCACTGGAGGATTAGATCTCGGTTAAAATATAGAAGATGGTATTGGATACACGGATTTCCTGAAACACGCTGTCGCGTATATACGTGAGTTCATGCACACATAAAACCTTTAGTATGTCGATTGTTTCGACAAATTTTCTGTTTGGGGACTGACTTTCTTGACACAGTGCATTTGCGGTCTTTGCTTAGTATCTACTGCGTATCTCTTAGTGGTGTTCCGAGTTCTTATAATCATCATGCAATCTCCGATGTTTTGATAAATATGCCTTGATGATTGGTTGAAAGTGTTCGGGATGCATAAGCGAGGGGGAGCCTTGGTCATATGGAAAGGATGCTTGGATGCATGCACGTCTTAGAGCATTGGCCTTCATTTCGATATAATGCATTGTTGGCATTAGTGTTGTTTCCTTCGAAAAATGATCTCTTTCTTGAGGTCTTTACTGGGTATTGGTCTATGTAAAGTTATATTTGTAGTTTGGATGAAAAAAAGTCATGTAAGGACTTTGGTCAAAATTTGTAAACCCACTTGGTTGGGTAGTCGAGGTCACTTTGTAAACCCACTTGGTTGGAGTAGTTGAGCTGAGATGTGTAAACCCCACTTGGTTGGGTATCTGAGTCTCATATGTAAACTACTGGTTGGATCTTTGATGTAAGTATGAGTCTTCTTTGTGATAGGAAGTTCATAGAGTCAAAGTGTACTTCATTGAAAAATATGTTTGAAGATTAGAAGCATGAACTCCAAAGGAGCTTGGTCACTTGATGACACATCAGATCCGTGCAACGCTTCTTCTTACATGAGGAGAAAAGGGGAGATCAGCCCTTTGCCCTTGATGTCAAAGGGGGAGAGTGACATGGTGTTTGAGTGAAGAGAGAAAGAATGGTGTCAAAGAATCTAGGGGAGAGTGACATGGTGTCATTGTATTCTTAATGCACCTATCACATTGTGGTGATCAAACACCATCGTGGTTGCACCATCAAGTCCAAAGGGGGAGATTGTTGGGAAATATGATGCACAGTGTTGTCCTTGATGGCAACCCACTTAATGAAGATGAAGATATGGGGATTGTTGGCATGTGTTGTCGCTTGATGGCAATCCACACGATGAAGTTATTCTTGACTTGATGGACTTGTGTAAATGATCTAATCTGATGTGATATGATGTTTGCTGGAAACATGATGCTTGAGTGTTGTCCTCTTGATGACAACCCACTTGATGCAGTGTTGTCCTTGAATGGCAAAGCTCCACTTGATGAAGAAATTTGTGCTTGATAGAATATGCCTTGATGACACAAGTTAAAAAGATGTAGAATTTGATGTATTCTACTAGAGAGAGTACAGCATAGGTAATGAAAGGAATTCAATATGTGCTAGATCTATGATGAAAAGAGTATGTCTCAAGGCATACAGCGATTTGTCTAGTAGAAGTCGCGTATGCACGCGGGAAACAACGTGCTAAGTCGCGTATGGTCAAAAGCGCATTAAATATGTGAAAAGCAGGGTAACCACCATGGTATTGACTCCATTGTATTGAGTAATGATTTGAAAGTATGGCGTGATCCAAATCCAGAATATCATCGAAAGTAATAGTGGTTTTGGCTCATAGGTATTGAAAAAGGGTAAACCTATATAAGGAGGAAGAAATTCATTAGTGCAAATCATGAGTGTGGGTACAAGATGTCTCGAGCTAGAATCGAATACTTCTCACTGAAGTATATCTCGAATGGAAAGGGTTACGAGTTGAATGATAGATGCGAATGCATGATGCACCAATGAAGAAATGATGAAGAAGGGAATCTAGATGCGGAATGTATTTGTATGTCACTAGATGCATCGTTTATGGAATGCTTAGATGCGAGATAGAGGCGAACATCTATACGAAGTAAAAGGGTTAAATTTAGTCTGAATATCTGATGCGAGTTAAAGTATGCTTCTCTATAATGTTTGAAGATGTATACGCTAGTTCGGAGTCCCGGTGAGCCGCGCGTATATATGACGGGTTTGGTAAAGCTGAAAGCGCGTGTCGATTCAAGTATAAACATATGTATACACTACTTGATGTAGACGGGATGACGTGTCATACGCGAGCATCAATGAAAGGAAAGCGATGAAAAAATAGGGTTTTCTGAAGTATGAGTATGAAATATCTGATCTGCTCGCCTTTACATGTATCGCTTTGTCACATGCTAGGTTATACTGAATTGACAAGTATCTCGTTGATGATTTATGTTTGAGCTTTAAAAGTATGGAGCTAGGTCTGACTGAAAATATGCGATGAAACGTGGCCTGTAAGTTGTGTTCTAAAGTGAAAGTTTGGATCCAGGTGTGCAGAAAATTGATGAAACGTGGTCCATGGTGGAGCTAAGGGTTGTAGCCTTGATCAGAGGGTTAAAGGCTCCCTTCGTGTGCTGGTAAATGAGACTGCGAGTCGTAGCTCCTTCCAGGAGAGAGCTGGTAAACGAGGTCGTGAGTTGGAGCTCCCTTCCAGGGAGAGGTCATGATACGAGCAGCAGTGGGTGTCTCAAGCGTCTGTGGTGAGTCTAGCGCCAACACATATGTTGTAAGATGTTTTCTCTATAATAAAATATTGAATCATGAGCAAGCTACAGTAAGTGGTTTTCTCTCTCGACTCTTGGGTTTCCACCTAAAAATCTTAGTGTTCATGTGTGATGATTATGTGTGATGGTTTATTCTCGTTTCTTCATAGCACGGATGCTTTCTTTCATTTATTGAACATCTAATGAATGAAGAGATGATGGAATGATATAAGTGAAGAATTAATGGCATAATTAGATCTGCTGTATATGCTAGTTTTATGAAGGATATCGTCGTGCATACGCTAGTTTGGTTCATCAAAGTAGCGCATGGGTTTTAGAGAGTGAAAAAGTAAAAGATTTGATAAAGTCCTAAATACCCATTCACCCCTCTCAAGATTTTTCCCAACACTTCCTAACTCCAAAATTTATCGCACTTACAAGTTCTTACTATCGAGTGCTATATGTGTTGACCCCATCGACACATGGCTCCTCTTCATCGCATCGCAAATTAATTCATTTTCTTTTGCAATCACACATTGCCAATTAATTTTGTGTTGTGATCTATGTTATTTAATCTTCAATTGATTTTTGAGATTTAATCCTCACCATCCCTTCTCTTCCTTTGGAAATCTTAAATCAACATGCCTTAATCTTTTCTTTCGACTATCGCCTCTTTTTGTAACTTCGTCTTCTTCTACTCACAACTCCTCCCCGAGCTTTCTCCTACTCATTCACTCGTAGATTCATGATCACGCCATTGCACACATTAGCGCGTTGTATCAAGCCCGAATACAAAATAGCCTTTCATATTATCCAAATCCATAATTCGACTTTATTTATTTCTCCGTCGATAATCTAAATTTGGCCTATTTGTATGCTCGTAGGTTTACAATCAATTTTCATGTCTTAACGGTATATTTGCAATGACTTGACCCTTTGCTTCCTTTGCTCCTTTGATTCTAATGTTTCTGTGTCTACTCCTTTTCCTTTGCCAATGGTCTAATGCCACTCCCTTTTCCTCTGCTCCTCCTCGCCTCTTTATGCTTTCTTGGCCGCATCATTGCCCGATTTGCCTTTTTCCTTATCGTGCTGCTTTCATGTCTTTTCCATGAATGATAATTCAGGTAAGCGCTCCTTTTCTCTTATTTTTCCATCAATGACAATATTTCCAATAGTTTCCCTTTATATCGATGGAAACACCTCCTCCAATAGTTCCCTCCTTTCATTCCGAGAATTTTCTTATTCTTTCTTTCTTTTCCTCCCCTTGACATCAATGGAGAAGGGTTACACATTTTCCAATGTAGTTTCCATCATTGTAGCATCAAGTTGTGTATAAGAATTATTCATTATGTTCTTTGATATGAAATGACACACACTCCATCTATTCATTACACAATTGATTAAATTATTTACATTTGAATGAATAATAATTAATTTACTATAGTATTACTACCGATTTTCTGCATACACAAAGTGAGTGTTGCTTTATGTTACACATAAGCATTGCTTTATGTGCACTTCCAACATTTCCAATAGTGTAGTAGACCATCATTTGATCAGACATGTACTCCATAGGATATATGAGCATTGTTGAGGTAAAACAATTGAAAATCATAGAGATTACGTGAATATGCTTGCAAATTGATGCTATCCCCCAAACTCATGATAATGCTATAAGGAATTTCCATCATAAGATTTTTTGTACTTTTTGTCCCTTACCTGCTGATAGTGGTGATATGTTCTAGACTAAGATATAATAACTACAAGACAAAAGCCCTGACATCATGAAAAATGAGTCCAAACAAAGCTACAACTTATTTTATCAGGAAAATATATTTCATTTTAAAAAGGACCCAACACCTTTAATATTGTATATATATCTAAAACAAACCCGTGAGGTTAGATACATTCAACGATTAGAAAATTTTCACTACCAACTAAACAATTTCATTTTTGATATTGCAGTATTTCGTCAATGGCCGACTCTCCGTAGTTGTGAAATATCAACAATTCGTTTATGTCAAGTAAGCTTCAAGGGATCAATAATAGACTCTCCGAACTTCAACAAAGAAGATTAACACATCTAGCCCATCATGCTTAGATAGTTCAACTGCTCTATCATAATGATCTTCAATAAAACATCTTCAATTTGTTTAATTGAAATCTCAATGTACCAGATTTCATACAACATTATGAATGACATTAAGAAAGATGCCTTGAAGATATATCCGTACCGACTTGAGGAAGGTAATATAAATTACACTAAGAATAGATATTTCTTTAATGCTCAATATAACACTTGAAATTCAAACAAGATAATGATCATTTGGCACCTTTAATGACCTTTCCATGCTTTAATAATGCAACTTGACATTCTCCAACATTTACAATCAAGACACCTTGCAATAATCGTAGCAACCATAGCTTGAATCCTAATATATACTATAATGTTGATAACTCCGAATACTACCTCGATGTACTTCGCCATAATATTGTCTTGATTCCAGGACCTATACCATATCACTCGCCTCTCCACTAATAACACTTGGTGTCTATTGATAGCAAGGTGGTGTCGCTTCCAAATAAAAATTGAACAATGATGTAATGATATAATGATGATAAACCTTTCTCTTATTCATCCCTCTTATGAACATTTTGTTTCATTATTAACACTCAGAGTGGAGACACACAGTTGTAATCATCCTCTTATTTTCCAAGTTCATGAATGATGTTCCCTTTATCACCATGGTCGCTTGTTTCTTTTCTCTTCTTCCATGAATCTTTTGGCTATTGAATGCTTCAGTGTCCCTTCTTCTCTAAAGTTCTCTACCAAAGGAATTGTCCTTTCCATCTTGAACTTTTAGCGTTGTTCTTATTCCAAGCACCTCTTCTTCGATAATTCTTATGGGGACTTTTATGAACTACTTTCCCCTGGATGATGCTTCTGCGCTATCACTGAATGGATATTTGCGTTGAGCCTTAGAGCATCTCCCTGAGACTATGATGGATTCAAAAATTTAACTAAAGCAACAGCTCTTCTTCTTCCATACTTTGTTGGGGTTCCTCATAATGTTCACATTTCTTTTTTATTCACGCTTGTCCGATTTGATTTGGTTCCATCATCTTCTTAGAGTCCTTTAATGTATATGGAAATCCCATAGTCATTTGATTTTGTAGTCCAATCTTGTGGGCAATACACATAACATAATATTTTACCAAGGTATGTTTGAGCCGATGTATATAAATTTGTGCTCCTTTTTTAAAATATTTCTTATACATTCAACATTTATGTCTAAATTCATAGCATGAATAACAATAGTCTTGAAATGATTTGTGTACCTAGTGAAAGCTTGTCCTTTCCATCTAATTTCATGAGTAATTCCTCTATTTATTACATCTTTTGGTCACTGGATCGGATTTTTCTTTGTCTTATAGTATACGTAACATGTCTCGCTTTCCTTTGTGGAAGGCAAAACAAGTGATCCTTCTCATAGGAGGAAGGAACCTCCTTTGACATCTTCTCGATTTGTCTAATTCATCCTTAGGAGCGTATGATTTTTATAGTTGAAATGCTTTTTCATTTATATCTTTGTCACTTGAGGTTGTTTCGTTTATCTTTGTTTCTCCATTACACTTCATGGTCTTGTTGGCTTCTAATTCCTCTGGTTCCTTTTTGCTGCTTCATTATCCTTACAAATTTTACAAAAATGATATTCGTTATCTTCTACCATTGATTTATTGTTTCTACTCAGCCTATCCTCGCTTTTATGAGAGGAGAGGTAACATTTGCCATTTTAGAATCTCGTGTCCAACTTTCTAGAGATTTTGATTTGTCGAATATTCATAGTTAATTAAATTCTGGCCCTTCTATGATTTCTTCCCAAGCTACTACTTCTTCTTCCAATTTATCATGCTTCGTATTTTTCTCCTTTACTTTCCTCTCTTAGAATATCCTCTATTTTCCTTGACTCTTTCTAGTTCAAATTTCACTTATTGCTGTCTTCTCGAACTGGGTTCTATCTTTTAATATTTTAGAAGAATCCCCTTTATGTTTCTTACTCTTAAGTTTAAGCCTTTCAATTTCCTTTAGGGAACTTATCAACTCCCTCTCAAGGTCCGTCACCTCACCTTTTCATCGTATTCCAAGAGATCATCTTCAAGCTCTTCCTTGGCTATCAAGAAAATCAGAGGTTCCTTCATTGAGGATTCATCTGAGCGCATGAACTCAACTCCGTCGAGCATAAGATGATTTTCTATTAAATCTCTTCCCTTTCTCGTATATTATAAGAGTTTCTTTCTTTCCTTCAACCGATTCTTTGTTATCTTATTTGGAAATTTTGAGGCATAGTGCCCCACTCTTCCACAATTAAAGCACTTGAATGGAAGTTTACCTTTGTACTTGCATGTGCCTCTATCCAATCTTCCGAAAAAATTGACTTCTTCTTCACCAGAGCATGAGTACGTACCTTCCTTCTCTTTTATGCATTTTTCTACCTTAAAGCGCCCTCCCTCATGTTTGAATTCCTTTTAGAAATTTTCATCTCATATGATGTTAGGTTCCCAAGTAATTTCTTTTTGGTTAAGGCTCTCTCAATTTCTTGTTTCTTCTATGGCAGAAACCTTAGGATTAAACCCGGTGGTAGAGATCTCAATAATTTTTACCGCAACACTTTCTTTAATTTCTTCTCCTAGGCCTATCATGATATTCTATACACCTCCTACAAATTTTAAGAATAATATAGCTACTTTCATCTTCATTTTATTTTTAAGTTTTCAAACTGTGTTGGATGTGCTCATTGTTTGGTCATCTTCACCTTTTTATCTCCCTCATGAATGTTTCCTCAAGTATCCCGGATATCTTTGGCAGTCTTATTGTGCATTACTTTAATAAATTCTGACTCACTTAGACCGCTCAAGAGTGCATTCGTTGCTATTTTATTAGCTCTGAAATTTTGTATGGCTTCTTCCTCAGTGTATGTATCCTTTGGTGCATATTTTTCTTCCACAACAACCCAAAATTCTATTTCTAGAGACATTAAGTATGTCCTCATTCTTATTTTCCAGAAAGCATAGTTTGCGATAGTAAACAATGGTGATTTATTTGTTGACCATCCTTCTAGGATAGCCATTTTGGGTACCTAGAACCTCCTTCCATTTGTTAAACTGATACATAGGGAACCTACTCTGATACCAATTGATTAACCCTTAGCTAAAGTAAGAGGGGGGTGAATCAATTTAGTATATTCATGGTCATTTAAAACTCTTTTCATTCAACTCATTTATACCATCATTTCATAAGTAGCTTAATACATAATGAATCAACAAATTTAATGTGTTGACAACAAGTAATTAGTCAGATTAAAACATCACATCAACACATAATCGTCAAGCACATAGACAACAGATATAAGTGGAAAACCATAAGGGATAAAATCACATATTATTATTGCTGTGATGAAAATGCAAGCTCCAACTCCCTCTCACAACTGATTTTCTGTAGGCTCCAACTTACAGGAGGCTACTACCTCAATTTCTACAAGCTACAACTTGCAAGGAAGCTCCAACTCCCATCTATTTTCTACAAGCTACAACCCAGAGGAGGCTCCTACCTCAACCATATCCAACTATACATCTATCAAGCTACAACTTGAAATAGAAGCACCAACTCCTATGTATTTTCTGGAGGTTGCAACCTACAGGAGACTCCTACCTCAACCAGCTCTAGCTGGATATTTATCAAGCTACAACATGAAAGGAGACTGCAATCCGCTCACTCAACATGAAACTAGAATGTTGATTTACATGCATATCAGCTATGTTATACTCCTTCTCCACTACTGAATCTTAATCCTTTATATCTGCTTCATATGAGTTCCTAATTTTCACATCATTTCTATCATCTCCCTATGATTCTTCCACTCTCCAACCTTCTACAGCTCTCTTACATTCTTCTGCTCACATCCATTCTGCAGCTATCTAGCTCTCTTTCTCCACATTGGTATTGCATCTCTTATACAAATTACTCCTGACTGTTTGCATTCTATAGGGAATGCGAAGTGAACAGGGTTGTCTCTCTATCTTCCACCCATTCGATTCCTCGCACTTCAGTTAAAGCTATTAAATTAGACATAATAATTACAACACTCATTGGATTTTTACCGATGCCATGGAGAGTTTCCATTGCATCACAAAAAATATAAAATAATTAATGAATGTACATTAACAGTTACAAGAATATTTTAGTTTGGCCCTTTCAGCTTTTTGATTTTCTGTTCGTTTTGCCTTCTCTGCCTATAGTCCCTTTGTCTTCTCTGCCTGTTGTTATATTTCCAACTATGAAGCCTAACCATATTTGCTCGACTTCACCCATGCCTTTTCGTTTTACAGAGCCTCTACCTATTACATATCTTACCCGCAGTGTTTTATGCTCTTCTCTCTATATTGGGTCACTTATAACTGAGTACTTCCTTAGCGTTTAGACTTTTGTTTTAATAGGCGCCCTACCCTTTTCACTACAGTTGGGTCACTTGCCTGAGTCTTTTCTATTGACCTTTCTTTTTAACTCATAGCCACAACCGCATAACACTATTGTGCACGAGCATTGGGTATTATTTCCTTAAGGAAGGTATATCTCATATATATATATATATAAATATATATATATATATATATATATATATATATATATCGTGACCCAATAGAACCCAATTTATATATATTAAATATTAAACTTATTTTCATATATGCACGCGAAAGCTTAATAAAACTACATCTTTACAAACTACATGCAGACCTCTGGGTTATGGCCCACACAAACTTGTAAGCACGCAAAATTTTTCTTAATCTCACAACGGTTCGATTTATCAGAACTTTAAAACTTTAAAATATCATAAATCGTCTCCCAAGAAATATGCACCAGTTCCAAATCGCAATAAATATCACTTCGCACCTCAATGAATATAACATTTCGCATACAAGAAAAAATAATTTTTAACAAAATACAATAACAATGCTGATTCAAAATGTGATGATGATATCGTAACACATATCACTTCGTACCTCGATGAATATAAAATTTTTCATATGAGAACAAATAAATTTTAACAACAAACAATAACAATGTCAATGTGAAATGCAATGACGATATCACATCGCATCTTCACAACCCAAACTTTATCATACTTCCCAGTTCTTACTACCGAGTGCGATATGCGCTGGACCCCGCCGACATGTGGCTCCTCTTCATCGCATCGCAAATTAATTCATTTTCTTTGCGATCACACATTTCCAATTAATCTTGCACTGCGATCTGTTTCGTTTACTCTTCAACTGATCTTTGCAATGTAATCCTCGTCATCCCTTCTCTTCCTTTGGAAATCTTCTAACTGTTTGCTGCCTTAAGGGTAAACCCATGAAGTTGGGTTACACTTTTTTGAGAATCAGGGGTAGAAATATTTTTTTCTCTACAATTCGGCTGAACTTTTATAAATGTTCAGCCGAACTGTTATAGAGTTCGGCCGAACTTTTGAAATTAGTTCAGCCGAACTCATTCTGTCGTTTACATTGACGGCGTACTAACGACGTGGGCAAACAGATTTATTGTTGGAGATTGGAAAACCGGTAACATAAGAGCGGCTGAAATATAAGTTCGGTCGAACTCTTAATATAGTCCGGACGAACTTTAGTTTATAAATACACCAGCCCGAATCTGTTAATGGGTTTCGAGCTTATTATCATCTGTGTCTGTTGTGATTGTATTTCGTCTGCATCTGCTGTGTGTTTTGGGCATGCATCTACATCTCTGGTCTTAGCAGAGTCTTGTTGTTCGACCTCAGCTCCAAATTTCAAATTTCCAAGTTGGCACCACCTTCTTTCAATTTTTTGTAAATTCTATAAACATTTAAGTAGATGCCCTGATATGACTTCATTTTGTGTGGTCGTGTCCAATAAGTGATCGTGTTTTGTCTACATCTGTTGTGTGTTTCGGGCCTATGCTTGCGTCAGAATTTATACTAAGGCTTATCTCTGTGATTAATATTGAACTTTGCATCTTGAATTTGATCCAAATTTGTCACTTTGAGATATATTTCCAATCCTTCTTCTTCAAATTTTCTTTAAGACTGAACTAGCTTATTATGATACTAGCCCAGAAGTTTCCATCTTCACATTAGTTTAAATGACATGATATTAAAGAACCTTTCACTAAGGATATGTATAAGTGGATTTTAAAAGTTTCTTTTGATAATGAACTTATCTTCGATACCATGTTGGGAAATCCATAGGTTTGGCAGTTATGTTTGTTTTTCCGATTATTATTTTTTTTTCTGAATTTGACTATTCTATTATGATACAAAAAAGAGTTACAAAGAGGCACTGGCCTCAGCTGAGCTTGCCCATGAAAGTGTCATTCTTACACTGCATAGCTAGCTTAAAAGTGTTAACTTTACATTCCAGAAAAACAAAAACTGGACTACTATCCCTATCTAGAAAAACTGAAGTATGCCGCCCACGCAGGGGAAACCAGCCATAAAATATTAACATATTGTCCAAAATCTGAAACTTTGAACTGGTGAACACGAAAAGCATTGAAGAAAATTCATCCAAAAGACTGTAAAGGGGAAACTTGCGAGTGCTGACCATATTAGGTGTCATGAGAGGTGGTGGGCGGTTCCTCAACAATACGGCAGCCATAAGCAAGTAAATCATCTTCCTCTGCCTGCTTGGGGTATTTGTTGCTAGAGAAGCCTCACCTAATGTCGCCCGAGTTGTCTCCTTGTCTAGTATCCTGAGTCTCACTGTAGCTAGGAGACTTTCTTTTCAGACCGACACCTTGAGGAGGACAGTGCATGTCAACTGCGCCTTTTGCCAACCCAAGACCCATTTCTTCAGCAGCCAAACCAGGAGGCTCCTCCTTGAACTCAATGGAAATGGTGCAAGGGAGGCGAAGTTGAGCGGTGTGATGATGCACAGGGTTGGTGAAACGAGTCGCGGGGATATGGGGAGAGCCCATTTCAAATTGAGACTGCTCACGCCCACGGCCATGCCCACGACCACTTTTGGTGTCAAGATAGTGCCTAGTGAAGTCATCAGAGGATGGGGACAAAGGGTCAGTGGAGGAAGTGGAGGGCGGGCGAGTGAAATGACCTCGACTACTGCCTCTTCGGCAGCGCATATGCTGTCGAAGGTGCGGCATGCTGGTCTGAGCAGAATGGCGGAGGACATAAGGGGCTTGAGTAGTGGAAGAGTCCGAGAACAGGGGAGGCCATTCGCGTAGAGCTGGGGAATTCAAATTAGGTGAGATGAACCAGAGATTACAGAGGGGGATCTGCGTGAAATGAAAGTCGGGAGCCAATTTGATGCAGTAGACAGTGCAGCAACGTCTCCCCGTGCTGGTTCGAGAGCTATGCTCTACAGCAGCAGGGGCGTAGCTCGAGCACAAAGGAGGCGAACTAAGATTGAGATTTTCGGAGAGAGCCATGCTCGTTAATGGTGCAAGCTTAACTGGGCTTTTGTGCTGCATTAATGCAGCGGTGCTGTAGACAGTGGGAGATTTAATGTAGAGCTTTGCGTGAGTATGGGTGGCGGCATGGTAAATCCATGCGCCGACCCAAATCCCTACCAATGTACACCTGCAATTATTCACCTACATCTGAGGGATGTTGATCCTGGTGCACCATAAGAGTGCAATCTTGAATGAGTTGAGCATCATCAAAATTGTTCAGGGGACCGGCGTAAAAGGGGAGATGCTGATAAGCTCCTTTGTTAGCTAGTCGGTCAGCAACCTTATTAGCAGTACGCTTGATATGCTTGAAGGTGATGGCTCTGGGATCTTTGAGCCAGCTTTCAATTTGTTCCAGTATGCTTAGAAGACGCCAACTCGAAGCCACTTTAGCCACTGTCGTGCCTGATTGAAGTCGAATTGCTACCTCTATGAGAATCTGTGAATCCCCTTCCACCTCTAGAGGGAAGAAGTTTTCTTTTTCTGCAATACAGAGACCCTGCCATAAGCCTTCAAGATCGGCCACATTATTTGAGTCTCATCCAAGAGAGCCATAGTAGATGTGAGGAATGGTACCTTCATCCATTCTGAAAATTCCTCCAAAACCAACCAAACCTGGGTTTCCCTTATCCACTCCATCAAAGTTTATTTTGAAGGTATGAACAAGAGGGGGAGACCAGGAGAGAGGAGAATCAGGGTGGACAAAGGAATTCATCTTGGCCAGAGCTGTATGCTTAAGTTTAAGGTTCCAATTTGCCAGAATGAGTCGTTCAGTAGGGGTAGAAGGCATATCTGAGTCCTGCCAGTGACGGATATGCTTCTTGCAAATTTCCCTTAAGGTTGGACCATAGAATCTCAGTAGGCATGCTCTCATTTTTAAAAATCCTTTTGTTGTGTTCCTTCCAAACGATCCAATAGATGAAAATTGGAATAAGAGCCCAAATAGAGTTGAGTAGATGGCTTTAGAAGGGCTGGAAGGGCCAACTCCTGATAGTGTTGGTGGTGTCTCCAATGCGTCTTCCTATTCTTCTTGTCCAAATTTCCGATTTCTCCCATAGTTGAGCGGCCAAGGGGCAGGTATCCAAGAGGTTGGAGATGGTTTCAGAGTGGGTGTTACACTTTGGGCATCTTGATGGACCAAAGAAGCCTCGTTTCTGAAGATTATCCTAGGTGAGGAGTATTTTTTTGCTAAGAAGCCATAGGAAGGTGGAAACCATTGGCCAAATGTCCGGTTGCCAAATTTGATCCCAAAGACGATCCTTTTGAATTTGTGCAGGGAAGAAGAGCAACTGGTGGTCCTCTTTTGTAGTGAAATTTCCTCTAGGAGTGTATCCCCATCTCAGCTTGTCTGCTTGGTCTGAAACTTTGATTCTCCTAAGTCTAAGCTCCTGATCAATCTCATCATAAGTCTCCTTCTGCCAGTTATCTTGCCATGTGCCTGTTGGTCTCCATTTTTGGACACCATGTGTAGGTTTTTGTTGCCAGAACCGATTAACCTAATTTTGGGCAGTGTGATGAAGAGGTGTTTGCCATTTTGGCTTGTGGAATAGAGTAGCTAGTTTGGGTAGTTGCTGCCAGGAGTCCTCCCAAAATATGGCAATGGCTCCCTTGTGAATCTCCCAAAAATTGTGAGCTTGGATGAAGGCTCTGTGTTGTTTTGTTGCATTCCATATAAGCGATCCTAGGGTATCCATGTTGATGCGAATAAGATCCACCTGAGGTCTACCTGGAACATATTTGGCTTTCCAGAGTCCTGCCCAAGGTGTGTGTGGCTTAGAGATCTAGTTCCACCAAATACAAGCACCCATGGTGATATTGTTGTGCTAAGGATCTCTCAATCCTAGCCCTCCTGCTGATTTGGGATGGCATACCTCGGTCCATTTAACAAGTGCCAATTTTTTGCTAAGGCCCGAAGATACTTAGAGAAAGATTCTTTTTAAGTTTCAGATTTGTTTTAATACCCATTTTGGTGTAGCCAGTATAGAAAAGAGGTACAATTACATGGCTTGAAGAAAATATTTGATCAGGATGAGCCTGCTGGCGATGTTGAGTGATCGGTACGTCCATAAGGAGAGTCGGGCTTCTAGCTTGTTTAGGAGAGATATCCAAGAGGTGTGTTTGATGGGAGAGTCTATGAGGGGAGCCCCACGATACTTGGAGGGAAGAGAAGCTATCAAGAAGCCCAAGATCCCTGCAATGTTGCGTTGAGTAATGATGGGAGTGTTGAAGAAGAATATTTGGGATTTGAATGCATTGATAGTGGTGTTGGAGGCATCTGAGAAGGTGTCAAGCAGGGTTTCTAAGGCAAGGGCTTCCTGGAAAGATGGATGGCCAAATAACATGTTATCATCAAAAAATTGTTGATGAGTTGTGGGGGGTCTGTTATGCAGACAAATGCCTTTTATGGAATTTGTGGAGACATCATGATGAATGCTACGGCTGAGGCCTTCTGCCATGAGGACAAATAAGAAAGGGGACGAGGGATCACCCTAACGGATACCACGCAAAGATCGAAACGGTTGAGAGGGTGAGCCATTGAGGAGGATGGAAAAGCTGGGGGTGGAAATGAGGTTCATAATCCATCTTGTCGATGTAACACTGAATCCAAAGGCTAAGAGCATTTTATTGATGTAGTTCCAACTTAATTTGTCAAATGCTTTAGAGAGATCTAACTTGAGGAGCATACCCGCCTTCTTGATATGGTTGAGAGAGTGGATCACTTCATGTGAAAGGATGATTCCATCTAGGATCTGGCGTCCCTCCACACAAACAATTTGCTCCAGTGAAATAAGAAGTGGGAGAAGAGGTTTGAGTCTATTCGCAATAACTTTGGATATGAGTTTGTAGATGATGTTGCAGAGAGCAACTAGCATGTACTTGTCCGGTGTGCTTGAGTTTTCCTCCTTGGGAATTAGAGCTAGGAAGGTCGTGTTGAGAGATGGGAGAATCCAGTGCATGGAACTTGATTCTTCCACTAGAGCCCATACCTCCAATTTGATTTTCTACCAGAATGCGTGGAAGAAATTGGCTATGGAACCATCAGGACGAGGCACCTTACCATCTTTGAGCTGGGCTATAGCTTGCTCCACTTCATGGAGGGTGATGGGTCGGAGAAGCATGAAATTGTGGTAATCTTTGATGATTTTTGGAATATGTTGCGTTATGGATTGAATGTCTTGATCTTTGTTGCCCTCTGGTTCTTGTAGAATATTTTGAAAATACTCTCTGAGTTCATTTTCAATGTCTTCATGAGCCTCTAGGCATTCTCCTTGACTGTTGTTGAGGAAATCTATATTTTTGTGCATTCATCTCTGTATAGTGGATCTGTGGAAGAATTTTGTATTTTTTCCCCATCTTGTAGCCATCTGACTCTAGATTTTTGCCTCCATAGAGTATCCTCTTGTTGCCTGCACTCTTGAATTTTGGTGAGGAGATCTTTTTCCTGACAGTCATACTTGTCTGTTCTACCTTCAAAGATGATGCGCTGTTGTAGTAGGCTCATTTGTTGTTCTAACCCTTTCTAATGTGAAAAGATATTTCCAAACTGAGTGCGGTTCCATATTTTGAGAGTATTCTTAGGATGTCGAAGCTTCTATTGGAACTGATACATTTTGGAGCCTGCTATAGGGGTATATGTGTTCCACTCTTTGATGACAAATTCTTTAAAATCCTGATGATTGAACCAAAGCGACTCAAATTGGAACGGTCTGTTGCATCGAGAGCTAGGTCGAGACCATTGCATTAGGATTGGCTAGTGATCCAACCCTGCAAGAGGCATGATGGAGGTATGGAAGTCCCCACCAAGATGAATTGCATTGTCAGACATAAGGAAACGATCCAGTCGAGATGCGATGTGTTGTGCTCCCCTTCTCTTGTTTGTCCAAGTGTGCATTCCATTGGAGGTTTGAAGGTCCATGAGTAGGTTGCTTTGTATGAAGTCTTTAAAGCCAATAATATCCAACTCCAACTAATTTTTGCCTCCCTTTTTTTCCTCCAGGGCTGTAATCATATTGAAATCACCCCCCGGATCCAAAGGGGGAAGCACCTGGAGGAGTTGAGTTCTGTTAGAGTGTCTAGAAGTTCCAGTTTTTTTTGGGTTTCTTGCGGGAAATAAACAATTGTGAGATGACCATGAGTGTTGGAACCCACTAAATGGAATTTTGTTTCAATGAAGTGATGTGAACAATGAAATTCATAAAGAGAGAGAACCTGAGGATTCCATATAATTGCAATCCCCCCTGAAGCATCCAAGGCGTCCACCGATACAAAGCGGCACTCTGCCCAGGATTTGGCCAAAATTTGTTCTAGAGCTTTGCTATTGCACTTAGTTTTCTAAAGATACACTATCGATGGATTGACTTGTTGTATCATATTTTTAATCATTCTGTGCTTTGAGGGGATGTTGAGCCCTCTCACATTCCAGGAGATGAGCTTCATGAGGAACAGTGGGGCAGTTTCTTGTAGAAATTGGTCATCTTGGGAAACCTGCTAGATTCCACAAGCATTTCTCCAACAATAATAGTCCGCTGCAAGTCTGTTTTGCGCCTTCGTTTCTTTGATTCTTTCATTATTTTCTTTCCATCCCAAGGACTTCCTACCTGAATTCCTAGAGAGTTTCTTTGTTGTGCTCTGCAGAGAACCACTTCCAAAGTATCTATTTGTCTTAGGGGTATTGAACTGTATTCTTTTTGGTGACAAGCAGCTTCCAAGGCCAAGATATCCAGATCCCCCATATCTATACTCTCTGGTTCTTCTTCCATGTGTGTCAGTGCGTTCTATTCTGCTTTGTCTGTGTTTTGATGGGGAATGAGAGCCAGAGTGCCATCAATCTCCATTTGAGAGTTCTTGAGGACAGAGGTTTCGGTTGGGTCGGAGGTAGAGGAAGAAGCAAGAGATCCAGTGTTGGCTGGTATAGAAGTTGAGGGAATGTGAGGAGAGGTAGAGGTTTTGGGAGGCGGATCTGGAGCCGAGGGTTGAGATTGAGGACCTTCCGGGGTATCTTGAGTGGCTAAAACCTCAAAGATGTTGCTCGTTTCAGGTTTGTTGGGGGTGGTAGATATGACATGGGTTTTCTTGGAGTGATTCTTTCGGTTGGTTACTTTTTTGAAACCTTCAGCATCCTTTCCTTTTTAATGGGAAGGGGGTTTGGACTGTTGATTCAAAGGGAAATCACGGTATAAATGACCATGCTCATGAAATTTTCTACAACGAAAGGGGACATGCTCATAGTCTATGGTTTGAATCAATTCAAAATCATCATGAAATAGACTTCCCGAGTCCATGAGAGCCTTGGATAGGTGCATGTAGACACAGATCCTTGCATAGGAGGTGTGTCGCCTGAGTTTAGTTTCCTCTGCAACCTTTTTAAACTCACCTAACCCATTGCCTATATCTCTTAGGGTCTCTTCATCCCAGTATTCCAATGGTAGTGAGTACATATGGATCCAAACCGGTGCCTAGTTAAGTCTTCTTTGTCTGGATTGAATCTTTCGATCTAGTCTCAAAGGTACATGCCTGCAAAGTTAAAAAAGTATGGAACTCCTTCAAATATGCGAGTCTTGTCCTCTAGGCAGTTGAAAATGGCTGTGAAGAATCCTTTGGGTCCAAGCTACAGAGTCACCTGTCCTTTGGGCTTCCATTGGGAGATAATCCATCCTTGCAGTGCTTTTTCTGTCGGCCACAGACCAATGAGCTTGCCGATAAGGGCGTGATCTTTCATGTATTGGATGTGACCATTTATGCGATGGATGGGAAGGTCGAATTTGATACACTCTGTAGCTTTTGGGATGCAAGTTGCTAAGAAAGTTGTTGGAAGAGTCGCAAAGGCTTCCTTTTCTATGCTAGCATCCTTTGGGGCTTTATTGCCTGTGACTGCGTCACTAGAGTTGTCAGTAGTTGGAATTTGGTCAGAGCCTGCCGGTCGATTTTGTCCTGAGCTCATCATGTTGTTTGCAGCGACAATAGTGGCTATATTGAGAGGAGGGGGGGAGGTTCCCACCCCTCCAGATGGGAGGTGCATTGGAGGTATGTCAGAAGGAGAACCCAAAGGAGCTGCGATCTCTGTAGCAAGATCATAGGTCACATGATGAGAAGATCAAACAGCAGTGTCGCAGGGTTTTCATTAACCCTAGAATCGACATTACTAGCTCCAATCTCACTGATTATGACATTATGTTGTGTTGTTTTCATTATTATGATTTTTTCTTAAAAATTATCTTTTCTTATCATCAAGAATAATACAAATAATTTGAGATCTTCCTTCTATGGTAGCTCCAATATCCTTCCATTTTCATGAGACAAAAACATTCTATGTGATAACTCTTGACTGTATTGGCACTGATTTTTGTAGCACCGAGTTCATTGAATGGGATAAAACTAAAATATTCTCTTATCTAATCTCCTTTCTCTGGTGGTAATGAAACATAAATAGCACCAATATTGTGGCTTTAATTAACTGCAATTACATTGAATAGCATCAAAACTGTATAATACCAAAACTATCTTTTAAGAAATTCAAACTTTGTCTGAATTGCATCTTTGTATTTAGCATGAAATTTAGTCCTTCTATAATTGTACCAAAGCCTAAAGTAACCCATCTAAACTTGTAATTAGGATGAACCTATCTCTATGATTTTAATACAAAATTCTGTGTTGGTAATGCGAAAACCTCAGCTGGGTATACATATTAGTTTTCCATAGTAAATGAGCTGACATGACTTAGTGACTCAGTGAATGAGATAAAATTGAAATCTTCTCTTATCCAAGTTCCTTTCTGCGGGGGTAATGAGACATAAATAGCATCAATATTGTGGCCTTAATTAACTACAATTACACTTAATAGAATCAAAATTGTATAACACCAAAACTATCCTTTGAATAAATACAAACTTCATTTGAATTTCATCTTTGTATTTAACTTGAAATTTATTCCTTCTGTAATTGTACCGAAGCCTAAATTCACCCATCTAAACCTGTAATTAGGTTGAACCTATCTCTACAATTTTAGTACAAAATTCCGTGTTGGAAATGTGAAAACCTCAGCTAGGTATACATATTATTTTTCCACAGTAAATGAGATGACATGAATTAGTGATTGAGTGAATGAGATAACACTGGAATCTTCTCTTATCCAAGCTCCTTTCTCTGGTGCTAATGAAACATAAATAGCACCAATATTGTGGCTTTAATTAACTGCAATTACACTAAATAGCATCAAAACTATCCTTTGAAGAAATACAAACTTCATCTGAATTGCATCTTTGTATTTAGCCTGAAATTTAGTCCTTATGTAATTGTACCGAAGCCTAAAGTCATCGATCTAAACCTGTAATTAGGTTGAACATATCTCTATAATTTTAGTAAAATGTTCTCTGTTGGTAATGCAAAAACCTCAGCTGGGTATACATATTATTTTTCCACAGTAAATGAGCCGACATGACTTAGTGAAGAGTTGTCTCTCCATATAGGATGACTTCAATATTTTTATTTGAGGCTGACATGTATATTTTGAGAAAGGTTGACTTGAAGGTTGGCTTTGAAGAATATTTTTTGAGGAGATCGAGGATGATGACCTTGCAAAATAAAATGGCTTGATAGAGGAGTCCATTAATTTGACTTTGGCTCAATACTAATTACATTATTTAAAACCCCAAAATGTATCATTTTAAATCTGTAATGACTAACCTAGAATTCCACATTGGGTTCCTTAATCTAAATATGACCCAAACATGAAACCCATGCTTTAATAAGTAATTTAATAATTATAAATTATTTTTGACAAATATATTAATAATGAAGACTGAACCTAGATACATTCTTCAACATCTAAGAGACACAATTTTATTGTGACATTTTCCCTTCTTTCCAACTTAGTCCATCCTTATAGAAATGTCCCTTTTAATGAAGCACATATATCCATAGTGATCCACTCATATTTTTTCACCAACAACTATTCCATTTTGGACTTATATATATCAAAACTATGCTCATTGAATTTATGCATCTATATCTTTAAACTACTCAACTATTTTATTTCACCATAGGAATCAATTGGATATATCCCCCATTTTAATGGGGTCTATCACATTCCGAGAAAAACACATTAGCCATAAAAGTTTCCCATTGAAACCAAAAGTAATTTGATACAAAACATAGGTTTTAACCTTATCTGGTTAATTGTTTCAAATAGATTCTTAGTAAAATAAAAAATATTCAATTTAAAACACATGCATTAACATATAAATTACTCGAGAAACCCAAAACGAGAAGATCATTTTTTCTATTAGAATATTATTTTTTAGACCATCACACACACACACACACACACACACACACACACACATATGTATCTATGTATATATGTATATATCCCTTGACAATTATAAACTGCCAGTCCATTACCTTGGATCAGATAAAACTTTAGTTCTTTAACTAAAACTGTAGAACCATGGGGTAAACTACCATGCACTAGAAAAATTCTAAAAGAAAAAACCATGTGATGAAAACCATCATAAAGGGAGAATTGTTTCTTCGCAAAAATGTTTTTTTGGGGCACTACCCCTGAACACCTGTGTGTGGGGGATATTTGTCTCTATGAAACCCTAAAATGGGGGTCCTTTCCTCCCAATTTATTCCCACCACTATGCTTAGAAAAATATATAGTACATAGGGGTATTCACATAAATAATATAACACATACAAAACATCCAATAATTCTCCTTAATGTGACCATAAATGTTGTAATGGTTAGAATTATTTCTACTACCTTTGCATGGATGTGTAGTGGCTATTTTATTCTTATCCTTCCCCCATTTCTAGCTCTTATTCCCCTTCTTCAAAGCTTCTTGGTGCTATTTTTTCCTCAAACCACTTAAGTACCCTTTATTTTGACCTATGGTTTCTAGACAATGTGCGTATACACATGGCTCATACATTATCCTTAGCTTGGAAAGAATCACTTGTTTTTTTAGATGGTTATATAGACCCCACATATACTTAATGAGTACATTTGGGCTCTTAGGAAATATATCCAACAATATCACCATATTTTTGAACTTAGTACACCCTTATACACCCTTGTGTCTATGTAAAGTAGTGTGAGTGATTCCACGGGTCCTTTACACACTTCATAGGGTATAATTGGGACAGGTAGTATTAACTTCTACAAGTTCTATAGGCAGAGTCTATAAAGGGCTAGGTAGCCTCTAGATCTCATCTTTTATGAAAGGTGACATATCAAGTAAATGCCCCTATAGTCAATCTTTGGAATAGATCTAAATAGAATTTCTTCATTTTAATATCCATAAACCACAACCACTTTAAGGAAAATCATGTACATGTGTCATTTCTCCCATACATGTGTCATTTATCCCATAAAATCTTAAGGAAAACCTTAAAACATGTGTCATTGGATTTCTCCCATTAATTCAAAGCAAACTTTGAGGCCTAAAAACTGAAAGTAGTTGAAATTGCATAGGATAGGATCCCCCAAACTCAAATGGAGTAGAATGTAAAATGTTAAAAGTGGAGTTTTTTATGATGTAATGGATCTTAATAATCTAGATTGACATGGTTGTATTAAACTTCCATAGGATAGGATCCCCCAAACTCAAGGTGAGTAAAATTTAAAATGTAAAAAATGGAGTGTTTTATGATGTAATGGATCTTAATAATCTAGATTGACATTGCTATATTTTATTAATGTACCTAAATCTACACCTTCCATGTTGCATTATTCATTTAAAATGTTAAAAGTGGAGTGTTTTAGGATGTAATGGATACAAATAATCTAGATTGTGTTAAATATGATGTAATGGATCTTAATAATCTAGATTGACATGGTTGTATTTTATTAATGTACCTAAATTTACACCCTGCATGTTGCTTTATTCTCGTAAAATGCTAAAATTTCAGTGTATTAATGTACCTAAATTAACACCTTCCATGTTGCTTTATTCTTCTAAAATATTAAAAGCAGAGTGTTTTATGATGTAATGGATATAAATAATCTAGATTTGCATGGCTACAGTGATATGATGATAGTGTAGGTTGATGTTGAAGTTGTAAACTTCTTGTACATATCAAGGATGGATGATAGTACAAGCCAAAAATGACATTATTATAAATTATTAATCAATTTGATAAGTGCTAAATCATACTTCTTATTAAGGACATAACTAATTTTTCATAGCATAACTCTGAGATATAAGCAGAGTCTTCAATTCCATTGTTTTGTAGGTAAGTACTATCTTCACATTAAATTGTTTTATAAGTTTACTCTAAGACTAAAGGCTTTCTCCCATTAATTAAAGGCAAGCTTTAAAGCCTAAAAACTGAACCTCAAGTGATCGAACTTCCATAGGATTTTAGTCTGTCTGTTGAGTGTTAACAGCTACAAGGTTCTATAGGTAGAGTCTGTAAAGGGCCAGGTAGTGTTAACTTCTATAAGTTCTAAAGGTAGAGTCCGTAAAGTGCTATGTAGCATATGGATCTCATCTTTTCTAAAAGGTGACATATCCAGTAAATGCCCCTACAGCCAATCTCTGGAATAGATCTAAATAGAATTTCTTCATTTTAATATCCATAAACCACAACCACTTGAAGGAAGACTGTATACATGTGTCATTTCTCCCATAAATTATTAGGCAAAGTTTTTAAGTCATGTGTCATGTTGGTTTTCTCCCATTAACTTTAAAGCATGTTTTTAGTAAGTGCATAAATTAATTTTGTAAACCATGTAAATTTCATTTCTCCCACAAACTAAAGGTTTTCTCTGATTAATTCAAGGCAAAATTTAAGGCCTAAAAATTTAACCTAAAGTGGTTGAAATCTCATAGGATTTTGAATTTCCATAGAATTTTAGTCTGCCTGTTGAGTGTTAACCTCTACAAGTTATAAAGGCAGAGTCTGTAAAGTGCCAGGTAGCCTATGGATCTCATCTTTCCTCAAAGATGACATATCCACTAAATGCCCCTACATTCAATCTCTGGAACAGAAATAGAAGTTCTTCATTTTTATATCCATAAACCACTACCACTCTAAGGAAAACCTTGTACATGTGTCATTTATCCCTTCTCCCATAAAATTTTAGCAAAATTTAAGGCATGTGTCATTTCTATTTCATTTCTCCCACAAACTCATAAAGGTGTGACTTTTAACATAACTTCATCAACCACCACAACTAGTTGTTTTAGTAAGTGCATAAAATAATTTTGCAAACCATGTAAATGTCATTTCTCCCACAAACTAAAGGCTTTCTCCCACTAATTCAAGGAAAACTTTAAGACATAAAGACTAAACCTCAAGTGGTTGAACTCTCATAGGATAGTATCCCAAAAACTCAAGGCTTTCCCCCATTAATTCAAGGAAAAATTTAAGGCCTAAAAACTGAACCTAAAGTGGTTGAACTTCCACAGGACTTTAGTTTGTTGGTTAAGTCTTAACTTCTACAAGTTCTAAAGCAGTCTGTAAAGGGCTAGTTAGCCTCTGGATCTCATCTTTTCTTAAGGCGTGTAAAGGGCCGAGTAGCCTTTGGATCTCATCCTTCCTTAAGGCATGTCATTTCTAGATGTGATTTCTGCCATAAATTTTAAGGCAAAATTTCATGCAAACCATCGATGAACCATGTATATGTGTCATAAATCTCCCTTAAACTCTATGTAATGCAATCTTTAACGCATCTCATTTCTAGATGTGAATTCTACCATAAAATTTATGTCAAACTTTAAGATAAACCATGCCCATGTCATTTATCTCATGCACATGTGTCATTTCTCCCATCCATTTGCAATAAATGTCAATTTAATATATTTTTATTGATTTTTTTTTTCATGGATAAAAAAACCCACTAAATATGGCTGAAAAATGAACATTATGCATACATATTTCTTGCTATCCCAATCCAGGGAAAGCAGTAATTACATATGTTCTTTCCAATATTGCGACTAGCAAAGTCGTCCAAAGGAAAATGAATATATCGGGAAGAACAACAAACAACGAGGCATATTATATTGCATTGATAGAAGACTTGGGAACATTATGGAGTATGGATGAAATGGAATTTTAGTTTTCACCAATTCTAAACTTGTGTGCAACCAGATGAAAGGCATGTACCAAGTTAAGAAGGAGAGGCTAAAAGAACTGCATGGAATAGCAAACAATATTGTTAGCCAATTTCAAGTTTTTAGTATAAGACATTGTACAAATGTGAATAATATGTTTGCTAGTCTATTGCATGGAGCAATGCCAATTCAAGATTCATCTATCAAAGATGAATTAATAGATGAATTAGAATTATACGAGGCAATTCCAATGTAATATTCATCTCTCAAAGATGAATTTGTTTTGATACGCTCTTCTTAAAAGATTCAAGATTCATCTCTAAATGATGAATTAGTTTTGAGACGCTCTTCTTCAAAAATTAAATATTTATCTCTCAAAGATGAATTAGTGTTGAGACGTTCTCCTTCAAAATTTATTGATGGAAATTGTAACATATCCTAGATATTTGTGTGTTTTGTACTTATAAATGCATATTTTTTAATGATCATGTGTTTTTTTCAATTATATACCAAGTGTGCTCCCACAACACCATGTAAAGTGCAACTTGGTGAACTACACATTTGCAACAAGTGGTGAAATTCACATTTTTATAAAATTAAAATGTGAGGAATTCAATAATTTTTTGTTTAAATGGAGTTGCACGCTTCTTTTTTAATGACCATGTGTTTTTTTCAATTTTATACCAAGTGTGCTCCCACAATGTAAAGCACAATTTGGTGAACTTAACATTTTTATAAATATTATTTCTTAAATTAAGTTTCACACATCAATTAGTGCTTTGAGAGTTGTGTTTTACATAATTTGTGTACACTAAATTACATTAATTTTCTCAAATTTATTTTGAATTTATTTTCAATAGTAATTTAAAAAAATAATTATAAATTTCCATTATATATATATATATATATATCATGGAGGATGAACAACAAAGATCAACATAATCCCATATCTCTATGAGAGAGGGGGATTAGGGATCGAGAGATGTTCATGGTATTTAAATATAATCTTAAATATCTATACATATACATACATGTGTGTACATAAGGAATTGATTTTTTAACAATTTTGTGAGTTAAATTAGTTGTTAATAAGTTTCATTTTTTATTCTTTATGAGCTAAGAGGAGAAGGGTGTCTACTCCATCAATGGAGCATGCCCATGGTTCACGCAATCGTGGTATGGTTCACGTGATTTAATAAATGACTATGTACATGTATTTATATGTATGAGTGTATTTTTGAATTGATTATAAATTCATATTTGTTTATGAAGCGTCTCTCTTGTCTCGTGAGGTTGGTGGGTGTTCAGATTTCCTTAGAGGGTCATGAATAAGTGTTGGCAGATTGTGTGAAGGTGGTGATATGTATTCCTCCAGAGGCCAATCAATGGATGGTCGTGTTGGTTCTCAACCAATAGTTAGTCGTGTTGGTTCTCAACAGGTTCATTCTGGTTCTCAATAGTCTCAGTGTGGGTAAGATGCTAGCCAACCACATCAAGGTGACAATCAATTTGAATATTATTTTCATTCAATTTGTACAAATTTTTTACATGTGTTTTTTTAATATACAAAATTTTATATATTGATGCAGAGGCTGAAAATGATACTCCAAATGTTGCTCAAAAAATACATAGGGAAGAATGCATCATTTAAGAATAAGGTTGTTCACCAACCATGACTTATCTGTCCAAAATTTCCAATATACCTCAGGAAACAAACATGCAGCAATGCACCTTAGAAATGTGTCAACATCTTCATGCAAAATTGAAGAGAGATCTCGTGGCTTTGACTCTACCTGCTAAGAGTCGACAAAGCTTGGAAATAGTTACACACTCTTTAGGCGAACTAGTAGATGTGTACCGAAATGTTGGGCACAAAAGTATGGACAATTTTTCACTTCTAAAATTTAAGTTTTTAAGTTATATATTCCACCTCAAAAAGTTCCATTAAAAATGAGATATATCTAGATCTTGAGTTATTTTAAAGTTTTTAAATTTTAGGTTTTTGGAGGTTTTCTTTCTGAGCCACTCTTAGGAGATGTGCCAAATCCACCAGCACGAGTATTTAATTGTTCACTTATATATATATATATATATATATTTCTAAGTTATAAGTTATAAATTCAAGTTTAAAAGTTTTATTACAAATTGAGATCTAGAGATTTTGAGTTATTTTAAGTTTTTTGAATTTTAGGTTCCTATAGAGAATTTGTTTTCTCCACGGACTCTAGCAATGGAGATAGGAACATCCACACCATTTCAACCATTTGAACAAGTTGCCTAACTTTTTTTTTTTAATATTATTGAAAATAAGTTTATATATGCATTTTAATTTGAAAATTTTTAATATATATAAGTGTACATGTATATTGTACAGTTTACTATTGAAGATGTTCCTATGGGGAAAGTTTTAGTGGATGAGCAACAAATCGAGAGGGAACCTCATGAGGTATTGCATGATTTTTTAAAAATTTTGTTTTTTACATGAAGTTAGATATATATTTTCACTCAATTTTAAAACATTAATTTTTAATGTTTGTACACATTGTGTACAGGTTCCCCATGCTTCGCAGGATAGCTCGAGGATCATAACTTTGCTGGGAGAGACACTACATCCATCTGTATTTGATGGATGATGCATATGCACTATTTGATGGATGATACACATGCACACGCGAAAAATTATATTTTCGATAAATTTAGCCTTAAATTTACTTTTTTACATATAGTCTTATCTAGATGTGCCTGTCATATATAACTTGATAGTTGATACTTGTGAGATCTACAAATTTTGGACATATTTTATGTGAACTACATTTGGTACATGTGAATGTGATATATAATGTTTTTAAAACTCAAGTTTTGGATGGTTTAACTACATTTGGCATGTGAAGTAATGTTTTTTTTATAATTTGTTTTGTTTCCAAAACTTAAGTTTTGGATGGTTGAACTACATTTAGCATGTGAAGTAATGTTGTGATATATATTAATGTTTGTTTTTAAAACTTATGTTTTGGATGGTTGAACTACATTTGTCATGTGATATAATGTTTTTTTTTTATTGGATAGTTGAACTACAATTGGCATGTGAAGTAATGTTGTGACATAATGTTTTTTTTTTTTTTTTAACAAGTTTTGGATGGTTGAACTGCATTTGGCATGTGAAGTAATTTTTTCTTATAGTTTTTATTGTTTTTAAAACTTAAGTTCTGGATGTTTGAACAACATTTGGTATGTGAAGTAATGTTGTGATATAATTTTTTTGTTTTTGAAACAAGTTTTGGATGGTCGAACTACATTTGGCATGCGAAGTAATGTTGTGTTATAGTTTGTTTTGTTTTTAAAAGTTAAGTTTTGGATGGTTCAACTACATTTGGCATGCAAAATAATGTTGTGATCTATATTAATGTTTTTTTTTTTAAACTCAAGTTTTGGATGGTGGAACTACATTTGGCATGTGATATAATGTTTTGTTTTTATTGGATAGTTGAACTACAATTGGCATGTGAAGTATTGTTTTGATATAATTTTTTTGTTTTTAAAAATCAAGTTTTGGATGGTTGAACTACATTTGGCATGTGAAGTAATATTGTGTTATAATTTGTTTTTTTCTTAAACTTTAATTTTTGGATGGCTGAACTACGTTTGGCATGTGAAGTAATGTTGTGATATAATGCTTTTGTTTTTATAACTCAAGTTTTGGATGGTTGAAGTACATTTGGCATGTGATTATGATATTATGTTTTGTTTTTAAAATTCAAGTTCTCATTTTCCAAACAAAAACGAATTCTCATGAATATATGTACATGTAGAAATGGTTTTACACATGTTTGAATATATATGTTAAAACGATTGAAGTACAATACATATTCTAAGTCTTGTTATATGTGTCAAACAATCATAAAATTTTAAAATGAATTCTATAATGTATATATATCCTGTACGTGCAACATTTTTCATTAATGCATGTATAGAAAAGCTACTTTCAATTAATTCCATTTTAGAACATATATATCCAGTACATGCAACATTTTTCATCAATGCACATAGAAAAGCAACTTTAAGTTAATTGCATTCTAGAACATATATATCGAGTACTTTAACATTTTTCATCAATGCACATAGTAAAACTACTTGAACAGTTAATTTCATTATAGAATATATATATATATATATATATATATATATATATATATATATATATATATATATATATATATATATATATATATATATATATATATATATATATATATATATATATATATATATATATATATATGCAACATTTTTCATCAATGAACATAGAGAATCTACTTTCAGTTAATTTCCTAGAACATTTATATATCCAGTACATGTAACATTTCTCATCAATGCACATAGAAAGACTACTTTCAGTTAATTGCATTCTAGAACATATATATATATCCAATACTTCTAGAACATATATATCCAGTACTTACAAAAGTATTCATCAATGCATATAGAAAATCTACTTTTAGTGAATTGCATTTTAGAACATATATATATCTAATACATGAAACATTTTCATCAATTCATGTATAGAAAAGCTACTTTCAGTTGAAACTAGTGTGCATGTACCGAAACAATGTACATGTGAAAACACTTGCACATATAACATAACAAGGCAGCTCAATTTTTAGTTGAGTTTTGGAAGTTCTAAAACATGAATCCAAAGAGAAGAATTTGTTGGGAAGTTCAATAAAAATAATCCAATGGAATGACATCTTCAATGATCCATTCATGATCGGATTTTGACATTTTCCTTCTCTTTATTTTCATTTTTTTCTTTGATTGAACCTCTATCAACTTTATGCGTGCTGCACACACCAAGCAACTATATTGATAACTTATGACATCAGGTTCATAGTCTTCAAAGTAAAAAGAATCCCCACTTTGATTAGTTTTCCTGAAAAAATAACCTTTCAATATAATAGATCCTCTGTCATATGGAAACCCATGATCATTATAGTTTTCTAATAATTTCATATTTCTTTCAGTGCAACGCATCAAATAATACTTCACATTTTCATCGTTTTCAGTAGGTGTAATTACAACAAAAACAACTCCTGCACAATAAAACAAACTTAACAAAATTATGTATTTAAATTTGGATCATAATTAACATGAAAAATTAACTTTAAAATAATTTTAGTATCTATTTCTAGATCTCTATCATTTGAAATAAATTCAAATGTTACCTTCTCTAACAACATCAGAAACTGGATCACCATCAAATGATATTGTAGTCTCCTCTGATTGCATTTCTTCAAAAATTTCAACAGACATTTTCCCCTTTGTATTTAGCTCTGTATGTTTTCAATCTTCTACAAACATTTTGTTTTCACAAACATGATTGGATTCTATGTTTTGTATGCAAACATGACAAAAAAAGAGAATATTTTCTTTTATCTAATGCAAACACATTTATGGACAACTTTGTTTTAAATGAATGCAATTTTCAAGTCCCTTTTATTATTTCAACGTCATTTCCAATTGATCTATCTACATCTTCGATCCCAATATGCCAAAAAAACCTATATATGGAAAATTCAAAGAATATTATAAATATGATATCAAAATACCATCAAAGATAATCATTGTGATAAATGTACACTGTTTAAAATTGGATATCCAATAAAAATTTATATTGAATGTAACTTCGCACTTCCCTTGATCGATTAGTCTCATGGCTTAGAGTAGCGATGCACCATTGGACAACTTATTTAGCGTCCACAAGTCAGTTTGCAGAGGGCTTCATTTGATATCTTCGAAGTGGTCGTTTTAGCCATGCCCTTGCACCATCATGTTCTTCTTTTCCATGACCAGTCTCAAAGAGATTCCACCAATGTTTAATTCAAGTTTTCTTATGAAGACAACACAACCAAAATAATGATTGTGAATATTTGAACTGACCTACGCATCCATCTAACCATATCAAATATTCATTGAATTTTATTCCACAACTTTTCAAGGAGTCATAAATCTTTCCAAAACAGTGTTGTATAGAATATGTACCATGTGTATTATCATCATTTATATAAAAGTGATATTCTTTAATAGCATGTTGATTTTCACTAGTGCTTTCTATATGATCGGTGTTTTGTTCAGCATGTCTATATAGAATATGGATGAGCATGGAGACTTGGTCAAAATGATAGTATTCACTCTGAATTTCTTTTTTTGGAACAAATGTATAGTTTTATGCAAAATCAATTACTGACAAAATGGTCCCTGGTGGAAAAAATTCACGGGATTTTTTGAATTGCAAGTCTTGCCATCGATCTCTATAGGGATGCTTGGTGTATTTATAATTTTATGCCTCAAAGTTTCTCAAAAAATCTATCACAAAAATTTCTTCTTCTTTTAATTCAATTCTTTTAGCACTATTTGAACCTTGAATCGATGTATGGATATATTCATATCTCTTCCATTTCACTTTCATGTTGGAAAATTATTGATCATTTATATCAGTAAGATATGTGTTTTGAAATCTAGTCAAGTTTCCACAATCATCGCATTTTTTACCACCAACACATTTCTTTTCGTAAAATAATTCATCGCTTTCTCTTTCACATATAATTTGAGATATGAAATCACAAATAGTGGAAGGAGGAGATAAATCTTTCCAAAATGTTCTACCAAAATTAAGGAATGTGTCACAATATAACTGAAATTCCACATGATAACGATAACAGCAAGTGTCGCGTACGGTGATAGGTTTTACATACCATGGTTTTTGTTGAAAAAATGCATTGATTGAGACATGAATTTCACGATTCTCTTCTTTGAAATTGTTAAACAACTCTACCTAAGTGGTGTCCACGAATTTTTTTTCATGTTCTTCATATTGATTTCGTGATATTCTTCTTCGCATCACATCCCTTGTATTTGGAGAAATACGTGAAATTTTCTTCCAATATTCATATATTGTTTTTTAACATTTTATCCAAGTCTATATTTGTATGGTTTCCTACAAATAGCTCTCCAAAAATCAAGTTCATCATTTACATCTATTTGCAATCGAAATTTCTGATGTTTGTGCAAAGTTATTCGTGAGGTTTCTAATGCTCGTGCCATAGATTTTACCAAGCGATTATATTTAGTACTTGATGAAACTATTGCCATATGTATTGCTCTACATACACCTGAAATTTTTTTTCTGTCTAGATCTTATAATTGAATTTATAGCACTATTTATATTTTGTATCACATTTTCCTTCATGTTTTTATCTTTTGTTGATTTTTGAATACCCAATAAAGTCGTAGCTTATTTTAATCTCCTTAATGATAGGAGACCCTTCAACATTTGGGCTTGAACAATCACATTTTCCTTTATGAAGTACATATCAAAAATGCCTTTAACACGATATCGTATAACATGGTCAGCTCTTTTATCACCATATGTGTGAGTGTCTACATTTTCTTACATCTCATCATCGACATTGAATTCATATGTACATATTCGAATGAATAGTACATAATAAGTTTACATATCCAATAAATAACTAAATTAATAAATATGTATAATTTCAATAATGCATGCATGTGTTATATATATATATATACCTTGTGATTCAATTTCTTCACTTGAATTTCTTTCAACATTTTCACCATCCTCAATCATTGGTTCAATATCTCTTTAACTTTCTCTTTCAAAATTTTGTATCTCATCATCAATGTTTTGAGGAATATCTCTCTCTATTTGCATTGCAAAATATTTTTCAAATTAGTTCATCAAGTAAAAATTAAGCTTGAACACATTTTTCACTAGGAAAATTTTAAATATCAAAGTCATAATATTTAAATTTACATATGTGCTTCAAATTCTAATTGAGTTTGATTTTCCCTTTCAATATTTGAGAGTTCTTCTCTCTTTATTTTACGAGATTCTCTTCCATATTCTCTACGTTCCTCAGGGTCTCTTGTTCGATCATATTTTCTCGCGCAATTCCTTCGATTTCAAAAAATTTCCTTGAAAAATTTACACAAAAACTCAATTAAAAAAAACATCACAAAAGATTTAATTTTTTTTTTTAAATCACTTTAAAAATTTTGCAAAAAAAACATACTTCAATCCAAAACACACACTTTAAAAAATTCGAGAAAAATATGTCTTATAAAAATGAAACGAAGCTCAAAATATTTCCTTCCAAGTCTTGCAAAAAAATATCATTTGAAAAGTTATACAAAAACTCATTTTAAAAAATCATTATAACAGATTTACTTCAACCCAAAACATGTACTCTAAAAAAATGTCACTCCAAAAAGTACCTCCAAAAAATGTCAATTGAAAATTAAATCCAACTTCTTAAAAAATGCCACTTTAAAAAATACTTCAAAAAAGCCTCTAAAAAAATATCACTTAAAAATATACCTCCAAAAAATTTCCTTTCAATAGTAAGCCTCAAAAGATTCCTTTCGAAATTAAGTCAAAAAAATGTCTTTTGGAAATTAAGCTAAAAACCTCTCAAAACAAAATACATAAAAAAAAAAATGTCCTTTGAAAATTAAGCCCAAAACTTCTAAAAACAAAATACCTTAAAACCAAAAAATGTCTTTTTGAAATTAAGCCCAAAAACCTCTAAAAACAAAATACATCCAAAAAAATGTCCTTTGAAAATTAAGCCCAAAACTTCTAAAAACAAAATACTTAAAAAAAATCAATGTAAATTAAGCCCAAAACTTCTAAAAACAAAATATATTAAAAAAAAACAATGAAAATTAAGCCCAAAACCTCTAAAAACAAAACACCTTAAAAAAAAAAAATGAAGCCCAAAAAACATCCAAAAAATGTATCACATACCCCCAAGAAATTTCCTTTGAATGTACCTCTAAGAAAAGTCCTTAAAACCAAAAAATCATTTGCAAAACTTTCCTTTGAATGTACCTCCAAGAAAATTCCTTAAACCCAAAACAATCCTTTGCAAAAATGTCCTTTGGATGTACCTTGAAGATAAGTCCTTAAACCCAAAAAAATCCTTTGCAAAATCAGACCAAATGAAGAAATGTGCGAAATTATGCGAAAATAATGAATGCTTTTACGTCAATTTATATTACCATGAAATGCTTTTTCTGGAGGGGCTTCGTTGTATTTTCCGACCGAAAGAAAGTCAGGTAAATGTTTGACCAAAATTTTATAATAAATTCGGCCGAAATTTTGTGTCATTAGACTTGCGGGCTGTCGGCACAAAAAATAATTTGGCCAAACTTTTTTACAGGTTCGACCAAACTAACACGTCTGCAATTATGCAGAGCCAAGCTATAAATATATATATTCAACTTTTGCCTAATTAAACTCCATGAAACATTCCGAATCGACTATCAGAACCAAGACAAGCATTTTCAGAATTCAATCTACTTTCAGGAAATATAATTTTTATGGAATTTCATAAATATTTACTAATTTTAATTAATTTTGTAATAAAACGGGTGCAAACAATTTCTGAAGGTCATTATGATTCAGTGAAATCAATATTCTGTATCTTCCAAAATACACTGTAAAAAAAATGAAAAAATTATGGTCCATTACATTGGTCCATCATTTGTAATGGGTAGTTTTTAGATTTTTAGTTTGTAACATATATGTTGAGAAATTTCGTGTGTCATGAAACATATTAAAAATATGCAGTTTTTCCATATTGGATCAATTCAAAAAATTCTAGTAATTATGATATGCAATAGTTGGTTTTATAAATATAACAAAACCGAAGTAGACTCTGTCTATATTGTCGTAACACTGTTTGTTTCTCAAAAAAACAATGTTTCAAAGAATACACCAGTGCACATTAACATGACTTCTTATGAATCCTTTGATTGTTAAAAAACACACACTCAAAGAAACGCTAAGTTGACATATCAAATGTGTATAAAAATATTTCAAAAAATAAGTAATAGAAAGCTAATAAAATTTCTGACAACTTTTATTTTGATCGTAAAATGAAATTCTAAATAGAAAAATTGTTTTGGCTTGAAGAAAGTTGAAGACCGGAAAAAAATAAAAAAAAATTCTCAAAAAAATACAAAAAGTGTTTCCCAACTTCACATTTTCACTCTATTAAATATTTTCTCTGCTTTCGACTATTGTCTCTTGTAACTTTGTCTTCTCTACTCGCAACTCCTCCTAAGATTTCTCCTATTCATTCGCTCAGATATTTTATGATCACGTTGTCACACACATTAGCACGTTGTCTCAAGCCCGAATACATAATACCCTTCTGTATTACTTCTCCAAATCCAGAATTCGGCTTTATTTTTTTTTTTCGATAATCTAAATTTGGCCTGATTGTATGCCTATAGGTTGACAATCAAGTTTCCTGTATGAATGTTTATTTTCACGAATTGTCCCTTTGTTGCCTTTTCTCCTTTGATTCTAATGTTGCTCCTCTCTTCTCCATTTCTATTGCAAATGATATAATGCTACTCCTTGCCCCTCTGCTGCTCCTTTGCCTCTCTTTTATGCTTTCTCATTGCATCATTGCCTCATCTACTCCTTTTCCTTATTTTCATTGCTTCTTTGCTCCTTTGCCATCAATGATAATTCTGGTGTTACTCCTTTCTGTTCCTTTGCCATCAATGACAATATTTCCAACAAATAGATGAAATCAAGGACTTCCAAACCAATTACTCTTATCTTTTCTTCACAATATTTGAGAGTTAGAAATGTGACATAAGTATTTTGATGACTATCTACATTTAATATCAAATGAAAAGTACTCAAATGTATTTTCAGGGACCTTTCAATTAAACTCTGACATTATTTTTAGGAGTTGTCTTTAATGAAAATTTTTGAAAACTTTTCTCATTTATTTTTCTGATCTAATTTTTCTAAAATCATGTAGAAATTCATTGAAATAACAAGTTTGATGGGTAAACTCTGCATAATTGAAGTGTCCTAAAGGTATTTTAGGATGTTGAATCCATAAATGTGTTAGGTCCTTCTATTACAAGTATAGTCCCTTATTGTTGTTATTTTAACCCCCTTATTGTTATTGTTGTACCCATGTAACCCCCATATTGTTATTATTGTACCTTTACATTATTATTGTTAGGTCGGCTAGGATTACATTGTGGCCCCATGGACTCATATATATAGAGAGGAGGTTTTGTCATTTCTATCATCCAATAATTATTCATTTATGTAATGTATTGGAGGTTTTCCCCCTCGAAGTGGCTGATTTCTAAGGTGTTGATCTCTCTTTTCTTCTATTTTTGGAGCTAGTTTCATAACATTTGGTATCGGAGCTTTGGATTTTGGGGTTTCGCTGCTCCAAACAGGTCATCGTGGAGTTTTAGATATAGTTTTTTTTCTACCAAGGTTCAAAAGCTGAATTTTTTAGAGCACGAAGCCAAAATCCTGAGGAGCAACGTTGCAAAATTTCATAGCTTGGTTCACAATAATTTCGGAGATATGATTTGTGGAAGTTAGGGAATTTTGCAGGCTCCTAAATTTAACCTAAACATATCATCGTGGAATTTTTGCTATAAATTGTTTTCTTTGAGGGTTCAAAAGCTGAAATTTCCACATAGAAAAGAAGCAATCCTGAGGAACCTCCTGTACAAATTTCAGATATTGGTTTGCAATATTTCTTGAGATATGACTTGTGGAAGGTAGGATTGTTTCAGGCTCCCGAATTTCTTCTCAAAGAGGTGACCGTGGGAAAAATATTATAACTCTCTCTCCGAGTGTCAGATTTGGATTCTGTAAAAATTGGCTACAAGTACATGGAATGTAGTTTTTTTCATATCAATTTCAGAGCCAAAGGAGCCAACAATGACATGTGGCAAGTTGTACAATTTCGCTCTACTGAACCAGTCCATAATTAGGTAATTATGGGAGATTGGCCATAACTTTTCCTTAAAAAATCCAAATCAAGTCAAACTTGTGGCATTCGAAAGAAGATTTAGAGGAATACTTTAGGGTTGAATTTCAGATATTGAAGATCCAAAATCATAGAGAGAATTCAGTTTCAATATCGAGCTCCTCAAAAGCAAGAAAAAAGTGTGTATTTTTTTCGAATTACATAAGTCTCATTTGAAAAAAAATAGTTTGAATTTATTCCAAGGGAATATTGAAGAATAGATATCAGTATTGGGTTTTAAAATTCCCTGTAAAAATAATTCAACACACATTAAGCCTTCAGAAGGCTCCACTATGACTCATGCAGACGAAGAAACACAACATGAGATATGAAAATTACAAGAGCAAGTGCACCAAATTTCGCTATCGCAAAGAGCAATAAAAAATGAAATGGAATTTTTGAAGAAAGGCATGGAAACTATGATGGATGGTTTGAAGAAAGGCATGGAAGCTAAGATGAAGGGTTTGGAAGCTAAGATGGATGGCATGGAAGCTAATATGGATAACATGGAAGCTAAGATGGATGACATGGAAGCTAAGATCGATGAAAAAATGAAAGACAACATGGAAAACATGAAGAATGATCTAAAAGTTGACATCGAAGGTTTTGCAAAGTTGATACAAGAAATGTTTCCTAATGGCCAAAATATAGTCGACTAAACTCATGATGAGAACAAAATAAATGTTAATCATGATTTCATAAACTCTAAGGTTGGATGGAAGAACCACCATATTCCAAAGATGGATATTAGGAAGTTTGATCGCAATGATTTTGTAACATGGATACTACAGATGGAGAAATATTTTGATCTAAATAATGTGCAAAACACACAAAAGGTACACATTGCAACTTTACATTTAGAACAAAATACATTTGTATGGTATCGACGGCTTTGCTCCCGTAAAAAAATTATCACTTGGTCAATTTTTACGGAGGAAATGATAGAACATTATGAGGATACAAAGAGCAACACCTTCTTTAGCCAATTGATAAATCTCAAACAAAAGGGTTTAGTGGCAGAGCACATTGAGGAATTCCAAAAATTGAATATAAGGGTAACTGATATTCTAGAGGAACACTGGATTGATGTCTTCATAGGGACTTTAAAGGATAAAGTCCAACATGAAGTTCGCATTTGGGAACCAGATTCACTAGAGAAGGCATTCAGGTTGGAAAGAAAAATTTAATTTAAAATTATGGCAACAAGGAAGCCTACTACTCACATCTATAAAGATCAAATTGTTGCTACTCCTAGACTTCCACAACCTACAAGGTTGACACCATGGAAATTGGAAGAAAAAAGAGAAAAAGGGCTTTACTACAGTTATGATAACATATACACTAAAGGTCATAATTGTGCTAAGAAGAAATTATTTTACATAGATTGTGAAGAGGAGGAAGAAAATGAAAAAGAAACTTCAAAAGAAGAGGATATACACCAGGAAGTAACCCTAGAAGAAGAAGAAATGAGTCTAACCATATCATGTAATGCATTGGCAGGAACTACCACTCCTCAAAATCTCAAGGTAGAAGGACATATCAAGAAGAAAAAGGTAATAATTTTGATTGATTCGGGTAGTACCCATAATTTTATTCATTGTAAGGTAGCCAAGGAATTGAATTGTTTCCTATACCCAAAATCAGAATGCCAAGTGATGGTTGCAAATGGAGGAGCTATAAATTTCTCTGGGAAATTCCATAATATCAAGCTATCCATTCGGTAATATGTATTGAATATTCCAATGCTTTACATCCTAATGGGAGGTGCTGATGTTGTACTAGGAGTACAATGGTTACAATCTTTGGGGATGGTAGCTTTTGATTTTCAAGAAATTTTCTTGAAATTTTTTCGAAAGGAAAGGAAATCGAATTACGGGGTATCACAGGGAAGCCATGAAAGATAATAAGCTCTAATGTCATTACAAATCTTCTGAAGAAATAACAAGAAGGTGTAATTGCACAATTATGCTCTCTAGAAGTACCAACATCAAAATAATCCATTTCTCCAGATCTCCAAAGAGTCTTGGACAATCATTCCAAGGTGTTTGATACTCGCAATGAACTCCCACCTATTTTTGATCATGATCATGCTATTCATTTGATTCCAAGAAGTGTTCCTCCAAACATCCGAACTTACCGATAAACTTATGTTCAAAAGAGTGAAATTGAATGTATGATTGCAGAAATGTTAGAGGCTGGTATAATTCAACCTAGTCAAAGTTCTTTCTCTACTCCAGTATTATTAGTGCATAAGAAGGATGGACCATGGTGCATGTGTCTGGATTATATGGAGCTCAATAAGCTCACTATTAAAGATAAATTTCCTATTCTCATGATTGATGAATTATTGGATGAATTACATGGAGCAATTTATTTTACCAAGTTGGATCCTCGTTCACGATATCATCAAATTAGAATGAAGACTGAAGATATTCTGAAAACAACATTTCGAACTCATGAGGGTCATTATGAATTTCTGGTCATGCCTTTTGGCCTTTCTACATTTCAAGGGTTGATGAATTCCATTTTCAAACCCTTCCTTAGAAAATTTGTGCGAGTATTTTTTGATGATATACTAATCTACAACACGTCTTGGAAGGATCATGTTGAACATGTCGACAGGGTGCTGAAACTATTGCAGGAGAAACGATTATATGAAAAAACATCTAAATGTTTCTTTGGAATATAAGAGGTGGAATATATGGGTAATATTGTATCTCATGAGGGTGTTAAGGTATACCCTAACAAAATTAAACCCATTAAGGAATGAAAATTCCCCACAACCATAAAACAGTTGCGAGGATTTCTCAGGTGAATAGGGTATTCTCACAAGTTTGTTAAGAATTATGGGAGAATAGCAGCACCTCTAACAAAATTATTGAAGAAAGATGCATTTTCATGGACTCCTGAAGAAACTAAGGCCTTTGAACATCTTAAAGAGGCATTGTGCCTAGCACTGATCTTAGCTACACGAGGCTTCACAAAAACCTTTGTTGTGGAATGTGATGCCTCAGGAAATGGAATAGATGTTGTTTTAATGAAAGAAGGAAGACCCATTGGTTTTGAAATTCGTCCAATCAAAGGAAAGTATTTATAGAAAGCTATATATGAGAAGGAAATGCTAGCAATACTACATGCACTAAATAAATGGTGACCTTATCTAATGGGAAGACACTTCAAGGTAAAAACTGATCATGATAGTCTTAAACAATTTTTGGAAAAAAAGACTATATTTAGAAGAGCAGCAAAAATGGGTCACAAAGATGTTGGGTTATGACTTTGAAATAATCTACAAAATATGGAAGCTAAATTTTGTTTAAAATGCACTCTCAAGAAAGAATGACGAGGTAGAAGCATTGCTTTGTGCCATTTCTATTATCTAACCAGATTGGATAACCAAAGAATGGGATGAATGGAATAAGGATAAAGAAGTGTGGACATTCATTCAAAAGTTGCAACAAGATCCTAGTACATATGACACATTTACTTGGAAAAATTATTCCTTATGGTACAAAGATCGCTTATATCTTTGTAAGAATTCCTAACTAGAACAAAATATTCTTTTGGAATTGCACACTTCTCCTTTAGGAGGACACTCAAGATTTTTAAAAACTTACCACAGGGTGAAGAAATAATTTTTTTGGGATGGCCTTAAATCTAATATTCAAAAGTTTGTGGCGGAACGTTTGGTTTGCCAGCAAAATAAAGTTGAGACAATTAAGACCCCACATCTTCTACAACCTTTATCCATTCCAAGCAAATGTTGGGAGGAGATTTCAATGAATTTTATCACAGGTTTACTTAAGTCCGATGGAAGGAGTGTCATCATGGTGGTAGTTGATAGACTTATCAAGTATGCACACTTTTGTGAATTATCTCATCCATTTAAAGCAAGTATAGTTGCTACTGCATTTATGGAAACAATTCAAAAGCTACATGGAAACACAAAGATTATTGTAAGTGACAGAGATCCCATTTTTACAGGAAATTTTTGGAGAGAATTATTTTCTTGTTTGGGTACTCAACTAGCTCATAGCTCATCTTATCATCCTCAATCCGATGGTCAAACAGAGATAGTGAATAAATGTTTGTAAGGATATCTTCGTTGTTTTGTATCTGATAAGAAAGAAAAATGAGTCAAGTAGTTACCTCTCGGTGAATGGTGGTATAACACTTCCTTCCATAATGCAGCAAAAATGACCACATTTACGGCACTTTATGGATATCATCCACCGTCCAACACATATTATTTGAGAGAAAATTCTAGGGCTCAAGTAGTGGAGGATCACATCGAGCATCAACAAGAAGTTCTCCAACTCTCAAAGGATAACCTAAATTTGGCACAAAATCAAATGAAACAACAGGCATATCAACATCGCAATGAGAGAAGTTTTGATGATATACTAATCTACGACATGTTTTGGAAGGATCATGTTCAACATCTTGACAGGGTGCTCAAACTATTGGATGAGAAACAATTATATGCAAAAACATCAAAATGTTTCTTTGGAGTACAAGAGGTGGAATATCTGGGTCATATTGTATCTCACAAGGGTGTTAAAGTAGACCCTAACAAAATTAAAGACATTAAGGAATGGAAAGTCCCCAAAACCATAAAGTAGTTGCACGGATTTCTTGGGTTAATAGGGTATTATCGTGAGTTTGTTAAGAATTATGGGAGAATAGTAGCACCTCTAACAACATTATTGAAGAAAGATGCATTTTCATGGCCGCCTGGAGCAACTAAGGTGTTTGAACATCTTAAAGAGGCAATGTGGCTAGCACCAGTCTTAGCTACGCCAGACTTCACAAAAACCTTTATTATGGAATGCGATGCCTCAGGAAATAGAATTGGTGTTGTTTTAATGCAAGAAGGAAAACCCATTTCTTTTGAAAGTCATTCAATCAAAGGAAAGTATTTACAAAAGGCTATGTATGAGATGGAAATGTTGGCAATACTACATGCACTAAATAAATGGAGACCTTACCTAATGGGAAGACACTTCAAGGTAAAAAATGAACGCGATAGTCTTAAACACTTTTTGGAACCAATATTATGTTCAGAAGATGTTGGGTTATGACTTTGAAATCATCTACAAAGAATGGAAGCTAAATGTTGTTGTAGATGCACTCTCAAGAAAGGACGAAGAGGTGAAAGAATTTATTTGTGCCATTTCTATTATCCAACCAGATTGGATAACCGAAGCAAGGGATGAATGGAAGAAGGACGAAGAATTTTGGACACTCATTCAAAAATTGCAGCAAGATCCTAGTACATATGATACATTTAGTTCAAAAAATGATTCCTTATGGTACAAATATTGCTTATATATTTGAAATAATTCCCAACTAAAACAAAATATTCTTTTGGAATTGCACACTTCTCCTTTAGGAGGACACTCGGGATTTTTAAAAACTTACCACAGGGTGAAGAAAGAATTTTTTTGGGATGGCTTTAAATCTGATATTCAAAAGTTTGTGGCAGAATGTTTTGTTTTCCAGTAAAATAAAGTTGAGATAATTAAGTCCCTGGGTCTTCTACAACCTTTATCCATTCCAATTCAATGTTGGGAGGATATTTCAATGGATTTTATCACAGGTTTACCTAAGTCCGATGGAAGGAGTGTCAGCATGGTGGTAGTTGATAGACTTACCAAGTTTGCACAGTTGTGTGCATTATCTCATCCATTTAAACAAAGTACAGTTGCTACTACATTTATGGAAACAATTCAAAAGCTACATGGAAACCCGAATATTATTGTAAGTGACAGACATCCCATTTTTACAGGAAACTTTTGGATGGAATTATTTTCCTATTTCAATACTCGACTAGCTCATAGCTCATCTTATCATCCTCAATCCGATGATCAAACAGAGATAGTGAATAAATTTTTGGAAGGATATCTTTGTTTTTTTGTATCTGATAAGAAAGCAAAATGGGTCAAGTGGTTACCTCTCGCTGAATGGTGGTATAAAACTTCCTTCCATACTGCAGCAAAAATGACCCCATTTATGGCACTTTATGGATATCATCCACCATCCATCACATCTTCTTTAAGGGAAAATTCTAGAGTTCAAGCAGTGGAGGATCATATAGAGCATCAACAAGAAGTTCTCCAACTCTTAAAGGATAACATAAATTTGGCACAAAATCAAATGAAACAACAGGCAGATCAACATCACAGTGAGAGAAGTTTTGATGTGGGAGACTGGCTATTTTTACGGCTACAACCATACAAACAAATATCCCTCAAGCAAGCTAAGAAGGATAATAAATTATCGCCAAAGTACTATGGTCCTTACAAGGTGTTGCAAAAGATTGGTACTATGGCATACGAATTGGAGCTTCCTACTTCTTTGCGAGTGCATCCATTTTTCCATGTTTCATGCTTAAAAAAGGTTATAGGGGACAAACTTCGAGTTCAAACAATATTTCCAAAATTTGATGAGGAAGGAAAAACCAAATTTGAACTTTAAGAATTCACAGAAACAAGAACTCGAGAGCTATGAAATCGAACAATTTCAAAGTATCTCATCAAATGGAAGAACTTACCCACTGAAGATTCTACATGGGAGGATGATAATTTTACACAGAAGCACCCGGAGCTACTCAAGCATTGAGGAAAACACTTTTCTGAAGGACGGGAGCATGTTAGGTCCTTATGTTACTAGTATAGTCCCTTATTGTTGTTATTTTAGCCACCTTTATTGTTATTTTTGCACCCCTGTAACCCCCATATTGCTATTATTGTGCCCTTACATTATTATTGTTAGGTCGGCTAGGATTACATTATGGCCCCACTAGGATTACATTCTGGCTCCATGGACTCCTATATATAGAGAGGAGGTTTTGTCATTTTTATCATCCAAGAATTGTTCATTTATGTAATGTTTGGAGGTTTCCCCCTTATAGTGGCTGATTTCTAAGGCATTGATCTCTCTTTCCTTCTATTCTTGGAGCTATTTACATAACAAAATGCAATAAAAAAACAAATTTAAATAACACAAATCAACATTTCACCTCAAATATTTCCACTCGATTTTGACCAGAAAATCTACCAGAAACTCCATTGAATTCTGACCAAAAAACATACAGGTAGATTTCTCTAACATAAACTCTATTATGCAATAGGGATCGTGATATCATTTTGTTATTTATATTTTATTAAAATTTAATAAAATATTTTAAATATAATTTTTTTAATTTTAATAGTTTCAATATTTTTAGCATAAATAAATTCCACCGCATGCCCAAGCCCATAAATGTCATAAATTACTTTCATTTCGTTGCATGTTTTTCGGCCAAACCCTTGAATGGATATAGGTTTTTTGTTGTGGGTGATGAATACCTCGAGTCTGTACTTTTACAAAGTTTGGTAATTTAAGCTATTACATGATATGCATTCATGTGATGAATTTTTTACCGTAGATATTATAGAGATTCACTCATTATTTTTTATATGCAATTCGATACATTTACACAACCACTTTTTTTTTATATCCTGATTGATCCATTTACATATCGACTTGTAGTGTTTGTGTTGAGATAGATGTTGGGTACGCTAAATAATATTAATTTAATTAAGTTAAATTGTTAGTCTCTTCTTTAGGTAGGGACTATAACAATTTTTCTTTTTCTTTTTTGGATTAGTTTGATGAGACTCTCTATTAATTTTGATGAGTTTTATGTCGATAAAAAAAAATTCAGATTTTTTTTTTATTTACATTTTTTGTTAAATTATTAAAACAATTTTAAAATTTTCGATAAAATAATTTTTCATTTTTTGATTGGCCTAGAGCACCTTGATGAGACATAATATTTTTTTTGGAGTGCATTTTTATTTCTCATAGAATAATATAACTTATTTTTTCTTGGGAAACAACGGAAATATTGGCACAATTTTGATAAAATCCAACAGAAATTGTTGGAAATCAAAGTTACATTTTCCAAGCTTCATGTTTTTGGGAGCCCCGAGGGTTTTTGAAAGTTTTGAATCCATTTCAACAATCGGAAACATGATTAAGAAATGCTACTATCAGACATTTTGAAAAGAAAAATAGATTTCGATAATGTTTTGGAGTTTGAGCGAAATTGACGCCTCGTGAACCATGCCTTTTTATTTTTTTATTTTTTAGCGCCTAAAAATTAATTTTATAATTGCAAAAAGGATAATTTTGTAAATATTCATTTTGTCGGTGACTGCTATAATACTGACATTGACAGTAAAACTGTCATGCCTCCAACTACGAGTACTCTACCCAAGTCCTTTATGCTATGGTGGGTGTAGAAAATCCACATATATTCAATTGATCTTGTAATATGCTAAAAAAAAACACTTGAATCTATTCTAAAAATTGCGGAGACCAATTTTGATTGCACAATAACATAACAAGTAAGAGAAATAAATTATCAACCGCCCAACACAAGATGTATGAGGGGAAAGCAACTTCTCAAAAACCTGCTATCTGTATATTGCATAAAGTCAAGATCCTGAAACAATACAATGATATTTCCCTTCCTGAGAAACCTCTACACTCTGCTGACTGTCTCACTCTAATCAAGAAAAAATTAGTCCAATACTTAACCAATTCTCAATCTTTGTCTCACAAGCCTTTCTTATGCATTCTTGGAGGAATCATGGCTCAATTAATAAGGATTTTCCGAAGAATTGATTGTGCAATTCCTTCAAGGAAACTAGATGACCTCATGCATGACCTATACAATTATCTAATTAGACAACTAATAGTTATCTTCCTTTCAACCCCAATCTCAACTGGGTCACTCTTATAACTAACATGCAACAATTATTTATAATGCATTATTAGTTATCTGATTGATCATTACATGTGAATTAAACCATATTTAATTCACTGGAGATATCACTAGCTCATCTCTCAGTTATAACTATTTAAATTTATTTTAACTCAAATAATTGAGTTAACTAATTACAACTCACAAATAACTCAACTAGGGCTCCTAATAAGTAGGATATGCCCTACATGCCTCTAGTTTGACCTCCAACTTGAATTGACTGAGCTAACTAATTCTTCGTGACTCATTTAATGCTTACAATATGTCATGTGATGAAATTACAATTTACTTCTAATTTAATTAAGGGAAAATTATACCAGAAGCCTTATTGGTGCAATTTTCAATATTCCTTGTTTTCATTTTCAAAACTCCCTCTCAACAAGAAAGTGAATCAACTTTGTGCCAATCATGTACCTTTGGAATGTTTTTCATGCAACCATGTTATAGTGTTGTTTTCTACTACAACTTAAGAACCTGAAAAAGCATACAAACTGAATCATTATGATGCATTTGTCTCCAGAGTCTCTGACTGCTACTAGCTACTGCACTATCTAGTGAAAATTGTGCAGTGATGCTAACTCTGCATCTCTGCCATCTGCGTTGCTTCCAAATCTGATTTTTTCTCTATTATTTGACATCTGACTACATCAATGATGACTGATCCATCATGCTACTGTGTACTATGGTATCTGGTATCAAGGTAATGATCCATGAGACAAAACATCTGATTGTACCCTGACCAATTTATTCTCTTGGGATTATGACTTCACATTGCCCCACCTCTCACTTAGAGGTATGGATTCATATTCTCCCTCTACCCACCTGGCTCGAAATTTTCCCCTACTAGGGGTCTCTTCTTCAGTGGATGCCTCCACTTGGTCTCCTCTTTTCTTCTCTAATTATGGTTGCTCCAAAAATTTCTGAGGCTGCTTTTGAGGTTGCATGTTGAGAGATAATTCATTCTCCCTATAAACCACCAAGTCTCTAACGTTTTCTTTGCTACTCAAAGCTTTGCATTCATATGGTACCTCAAGTGCATAAAAGTTCTTGACTTGCACAAGATTTAATTGTCTCACCGTCACCCAGTTTTCTGAAAAAAAAAATTGATTTTAAATCGACGATATCTCCCTCATCCAAACTCCAATTTGACCTAATTTATTTTTTGAATTTGGGCATTTTTTCATAAGGAATCCACAACTGTTATTTGTTTTTTGAAATTTAAAAAAAAAAAATTGAAATATGCTCTTTAGACTCACCGCCCAAAAAAATCCTGCTCCGATACCTTGTAGAAAATCCACATAGATTCAACTGATATTGTAATATTCTAAAAAAAAATACTTGAATCTATTATACAAATTGCAGAAACCAATTTCAATCGCATAATCACATAACAAGTAAGAGAAATAAATTATCAATTTCACAACACAATATGTATCTCGGGAAAGAAACAAATCAAAACCCAACTTTTGTATATTGCATAAAGTCAAGATAATGAAACAATACAATGCCATTTCCTTTGCTAAGAAACTTTTTCACTCTGTTGAGTGTTTCACTTTGATCTAGGAAAAAATTGTCCAATACTTAACAAATTATCAACCTTTATATGAACTGCCTTTCTTACGCATTCTTGGAGGAATTATGACCCTATTAATAAGGATATTCCAAAGAATTGATTGCGCAAATCCTTCAAGTTAACCTAATGACCTCATGCATGACCTGTAAAATTTTCTAATTATACAATTGATAGTTATCTTCCCTTCAACCGCAATCTCAACTAGGTCACTCTTAGAACTGACATGAAAAAATGTTTTATAGCAAATTATCAGTTATCTGATTGATCACTGCATGTGAATTAAATCATATTTAATTCACTGGACCTCTCACTAGAACATCTCTCAGTTATAACTAGTTAAACTGATTTTAATTCAAATAATTGAGTTAACTAATTACAACGCACAAATAACTCAACGAGGGCTGATAAAAAGTACGAGACACCGTACATGCCTCTATTTTAACCTCTAACTTGAATTGACTAAGATAACTAAGTCCTCCTGACTCCGTTGACACTTACAAGCTATCATGTGATGGAATTACAATTTACTTCTAATTTAATTAAGGAAAAATTAAACCAAAAGCCTCATGGGTGTTATTTTCAATATTTATTGTTTCCATTTTCAATAGTGGGGGGTGGGGGGGCATCTACAGTAACGATGGTATAGAGAGTTAGCATGGGTGGTTTAACCAAACCTCGAAACAATCATAGGATTTAGTATCATGAATTAGGGAAAAATGGTTTTTCATGATATATTTACAACCCCATATCATATGATATGATACGAAAAGGAAACATTTTTTCTTAATTTTAGTAATGCATGACAGGTAAAATATTACTGTTTATTTAATAATTTGTCTTGGGAAAATTAAATTGAAGTAATTAGATAAATCACTTTAAAATGAAAAAAAGGCTAATTTTTTAAATAGCCATTATGTCAACGAGTTCTTTGACATTGAAATTGTAGAGCTCATCATTATCTCTATGTGATATCATTGTAGTGGGTGACACCATTATAATCAGTGGCTTGGCCCATGAAAATTTGGTAATATGCATGCATTCAAGCAAGATGATACTTAATCTGTGAGTACTCAACTAGATTTTCAGGCTTCGAATATCCCATGGCCTCACTATCCTCTATTGAACTGATATATAGGGATATAGAAGTTGCATCAAGCTAAGAATCAACCTGAGAAACTATTGTTTAAACTTCTTCTTCTATTAGTGGCTCTAGCTCTCAATCTCATAACCGTATCAAGCGAGATCTAATATGGGTTTGCTGTAACTTTCTATGTATATTATTGATCTCTTTCACTCACATATTTAGAAACTAAATAAAACCAAAGAAATAATAAAGGCATGAGCCCTTCCAAAGGAAGAGATGCATAGGTGGAAGGGTCATCGTAAATAAGTTGTAAGCCTTTCAAATGACATGGGTAAATATTCACAAAAATTGAGACTGCGACTAGGTCAAGGATGACCACCACGAGAGCACCATGGATGATCAAATAAACCAACAATGGACACGACTAGGAAAATACTAAATCCCTCCTCTTTCATGATCTTTTATAATTGTTGCTTCAACTCATGGACCTGTCTCTAAGAAAGGGGTTCGTGGATCTATCTTTGCCTCCCTTTCTATGAAGTTAGAAATATTAATTATTATATTTAAATTTATAGAATGATTAGATAATATTATCAAGTAATATGAATTGATACCAACCACTAATGTTTAAATTAACCATACACAACTACACAATATCCAGCCTTGAAAATTGAACTATGTCACCAAGGGCAGGAATGTTACAATGTATTACAATTCTATTCTAATAGCAATAAGATTTTGGTTGTTTCATATAAAACTATAAATTTTTGGTGCTTCATATGTCGTCTTTTATATGATTTGATGGTGCCCTAAAAAAAAATTGTCGTAGGCACATTTCTTCCTTTGATGCCTTCTTGTTTGATTCAATGGGTCCTTTAGAAAAACACAGTAATGAAAAAAAAAAAGGTGCAAAGGCCAGGGATGCAAAGAGCATAAAAATATTGGGATAAGTCATCTTGTCAGCTAAAGATCAACCCTCTAGTTATCCATTTCTATTGGTGGATCATCAACTCAAACCCTCTGATAAATTCCTCTTTGATCATTTCAAAAATCAAGGAATAATGATGATTTTGTGCATTGTTTTTAGAAATCGGGGCCTTTACATAAATAGACCTATGCAAATGAAAATTTTAATAGAAATGAAAAGTATGATCATATTTTTAATGATGATGTTGGTGGTGGTGATAATTTCTATAGTATTAGATTCATCGATATTGCTTCAAGCATCGGAAGCGGCGAGGAAAAATCCATTGGTGTGGTCAATGGACTTAGAGGGAGGGAAGAGACACTCAACCACAAGGAAACGATGGGGAATTTTCATTCATTTCCTCCTAAAATCAATAGTGAGAAGAATACATTTTTCCTCAGTTTTGAAAAAAAGGCATTAGATAAAAAAATTGTTTACCACTCAACAAAAAATCAAAAGTGTAAAACTCAGAGTAATGTGCAGTAAAAAAATAGAGTAGTGCACAGTACAATTAGAACTCAAATTTCTAGAATGAGCACGCAAGAAAATGTAATTTGATTATATATCGATGAAATAAAAATATTTTTTAAAATATAAATGGAGACTTCAGCTCCTTGCATACAGTGAAAACAAGTTTTTTTACAAAGATTTACTAACATTCTGTTTTTATAGGCAATAGAAATTAGTTCTTATGCACTCACTTATTTTCGCTAGAAACACTTGAAATTTCAGGCTACAAAATAAAATTATATGTCATTGATTATCTAAAAAATGCATGCATTCATCTATTATATAAGGTGAGAAGTAAACTCATTAAAAATATATATTGAAACAAATTCATAGTGCATATATTTATTGTGCATGTCCTCTTTCTTGTGCAGTAAAATAAAACATTACAACGACACCAAATATGTGTAGGTATTATAAAATATTTGATTGATGAATACAATGTAGGGATATGGGACCTTGTACAATATTCATAAATTAATTTACTTCACATTCCTTCAGCCAGGAACCAAAATTTACAGTTTGATTTCTTAATATTTCTAGGTATGGTGAGCTATCAATGCATTTGGTTTGGTCATTGTGATTAGTCCATCACCCCCCCTTAGTCAAAGCTACTAATATTGAAATTTCCCACACAGTGTCATAGATTGAAAAAACTTTCCATTTCTGATGGTTTAGTGAATATCTCTACAAACTGCTATTGTGACCTGCAATGCTGCAAAAAAATTTCTCCATTATTGATCAACTCTATAATGAAATGATACTTTGTGTCAATGTGCTTGCTTCTTTTGTGAAAAATTGAATTTTTGGACAACAAAATTGTGGAATTGTTGTCACAATAATTTTTTGTGCTTCCTCCTTTTTCAAGCCCTAAATCCTCGAGCATTCGTATCATCCAAATTTATTGACATGTTTCCTCTATTGTTGTGATATATTTAGCTTCAGTTCTGTACATTGAAACTATTGGTTATTTCTTGGAATCCCATGAAATGACTCCCAAACCTAAATGGAACCCATAACCCGATGTGCTCTTTTTATCATTGACAATTCCTTTCCAATCACTATTAGTATGTCCAACCAACCTAAAATAATTTGTTATAGCATAAAATATGCCATATCCTTTAGTTCCATTAACATACCTTGATATTCTTTTAAATAATTTTTAATGTGTCTCATTTTGGTGTCTCCATGAACCTTGAAACCAAACTCACTGCATACACTAAAGAAGGCCTAGTTGTAGTCAAATACATCAAAATTTCAACCATACTTTTGTATATTGTTGGAATTACAATGCTGCTACAATATTCCTTAATTTCAAACCCATCACTATTGGAGTTGGAAAAGGCATTTTGTTATACATTTTTAACCTCTTCAATATGTTTGTTACATACTTTGTTTGAGACATAAAAATTCCATATTCCATTTTCTTGACTTCTATGCCTAGAAAATACCTTAATAATCGCAAAGCTTCCATTTCAAACTCACTCTTCGTGACTTCTTTGAAATCGAAAATGAGGATTTCATCACTCCCTGTAAAAATTAAATCATCTACATATAAAACCACAATTAAAATATTACTAGATCACTTTCTTTGATGTAGAGTGTTGACTCACCATCACATTTTCTAAATCCATCATCCAACAAGTATGTTTTTATTCTACTATACCATGCATAATGCTTGCTTCAGACCATAAAGAACTTTATTTAGTATGTACACCATGTCTTCTTGCCCTTGAACCTCTTAACTAGGTGGTTGTTTCACATACACTTCCTCTTTCAACACTCCATAAAAAAAATTGATTTCATGTCCATCTGATATACCTTCAATTTATGTTGTGTTGCTATTGCCAAATTTTTTCTCATTGTATCAATTCTTCCAATTGGCGCGAGTGTTTCAACATAATTTCTTCCGCACTCTTGTTTTTATTAGTCAAGGACCAACCTTGCTTTATTCCTTTCAATCCTTCCTTCAACATTTATTTTGGTCTTATAATCCCACTTCACTATGTCTTTTTTTCCTTGCAGAAGATTCAGTAACTCCCATGTGTCATTCTTTTCTATTTCCTCTATTTATTTATCCATTGTTGCTACCCATTTTTCTTTCTTAATTTCATATTCAAAATTATTTAGATCATATACATGAGAAAATAAAGAAAAAAGGAAATTTATACTTGCAGTACTTTCTTCTTCATTTTTCTCATAAATGTAACTCAAATTTATGAAATTTTGTCTTCCCATGCTTGCCAAAGATGGATTTGATGTGTCAGTTGATGTTTAAATTGGATAATGTGGAGTTGATGATATTTTTTTCACACTTGGAGGGGTATTTACTTGAATGCATGACATTGTCCTATTTCTTGTTGATGGTATCACTTGATGACTACTTTCTTGAGCTTGAATGTGTGTACGCGGATCCACCATTGAATATTTACCTATAGCTGCTAATTCTTATTTGTCTTCTTGTAGTAAATTGGTTTCCACATTAATTACATTTTACAAACTTCCATCCCATGCTTCCTCTTTTATGAACTGTACAACTATGTTTGTTATTACCTTTTTCGTTATTGAATTATAGAGTTTATATGCCCTGGATTCATCACTATAGCTATAAAATATGAATTTCTCCCCCTTTTTGTCCAACTTATTTATCATCTCATCTGGAACATGTGAATATGCCACACATCCAATTAATTTCATGTGATTGACACTATGTTTTATTAGAGTCCATTCTTATTCTGGAATCAAATTCTTCAAACTTTTGGTTGGACATCTGTTTATGATGTATGTTGTGCCACTTAAAGCTTCAACCCAATAATCATTTAGATAATTATTTTTCTTTAACGTACTCCTTACCATTTCCATAATTCTTCTATTTTTACTTTATATCACACAATTTGTTGAGGTGTGTACCATGTTGTCAACTATTTATGAATTCCACGCTCCTTGCAAAAAAGTAGAAATTCATTTCAGATGTATTCACCACATATATGATTTCTCAAAACTTGATGTAGTGTCCACTTTATTTTTCAACAAGAACCTTGAATTGGTGAAAGCGTTCAAAATCTTCAATTTTTTGTATTATAAAGTACACCAGTGTCTTTCTTGTGTAGTCATCTATGAATGTTAAGAAATAGTAGTTTCCACCAATTTATGGTGTCTACATTGGTCCACAGAAATCTGAATGAATGATTTCCAAGGGTACCTTTACCCTTATTGACTTTCCTGCTAGAAATGATTCTCTATGTTTTCTCCCCAAGATGCATCCTTCACATAAGCTGTATAGGTTTTCTATTAGTGGACATTCCTTTACCATGCATTTCTTGTGTAGCAAGTTTATACCATTAGAGGAAATTTCAGCCTAAAAGTACCCATGAAATTTTCATGTAATTTCCATGTCATAATATGTAACCCTATCAAAATATTTTAAATTTAAAAAAAACTACATGTAAACATTTTGGAGGGAAAAGAAGAAAAACTATTTTTTTAATTGTATTTTTTGTTTATCTTCTTATAGGTTTACTCAAATTTCAAGTGTAGAAACTCATTGGATGCATAATTAAATTAGAAATCCAACGAGCACCCATTATTCATACTTTCTAGAAGACCGACATTGATAGAAAAAAAATTATATACTTTTGATAACAACCCTAAATATTATTTCCTAAAAATATTTCTTTAAAGCATACAAAGGTATAAGGACAAGGAAAGAACCTAATGATCTAATTGTGGGGGTGCATTTTCGCTTTATCCATGGGACCACTGACAAGATTCATTGTATTCATAGGAAGCACACGGTTCCTTCCACCTTAAGGCCCATAAATACCATTCAACCTAAGATTAGTCAAATACAAAGTGTACCCTAGAAATATGAAAGGTTTTTATGTTATCCCATTTTCTTGTGGGACCCCCTACATTGGATATATTGGCTGCTCCATAAATAAAAGGATTCTTAAGCATGTAGCGGACATCAAACATGGTAGGATTCACTCATGAGAGTTGGATGAAAATGCAAGGAAGTTGAAACACCATATCCATATTGAAGAGGCCCATGTCATTTCTATTATTGATCATTTCCATCATTGAAATTTTAACGAGACCATAGACATTGAGATAAGGCCTAATACTTAGAATAGAGACAATGGATAGAAAACAAATAGTTGTTGGATATGTGCTCTTTCTTATTAGGGTTCTTCCTTTTGTGTTTTCTTTTTCTCCCTTTTTTCTCTTTTTAGTTTAATTCTTTTTTGTGTTTCCTTTTTAGAGAATTTCCTTATTGTTTTAAATTTTGTAAATTCTTGGTAAATATATATTACTTCTCTTTTTTTATGTTTCCTTCTATCTATCTATCTATCTATCTATCTATCTATATATATATATATATATATATATATATATATATATATATATATATATATATATATATATATATATATATATATATATATATATATATATATACCCTTAAGAATATTCTAATACATGATTTTTATTTATTTTATTTTAAGTTTATGTATTTATTTTTATCATTTATTTTCCCAATGGGTGTGATTTTCATGTACGAATTCGTGTCGAAAGCCACAAGAAAAGGAAGCTTCTCATTTCCATTTTTTAGAGCCACCAATGATCCACAAAAAAATAAATATTATCTATATGTTAATCTTCTTCCCAACATAAATCTTTATATTTCTGCAAACAGATATTCCATTGAATTCAATAACAATACCCGAGCCATTGTCTGCAATTTACCTACCATACTTGGGGAGCCAAGAAATTATCCTTCAAGGGGGAGCTCAATTATTTTCCTGTTTAATAGCCTGAATGGATACCAGACCAAATGAAATGGACTATACGAAGTTGTGGAACTCTTCTGCAAATTTTAGCTAAATTGAGCCACATCGAAGAGTTCAGTCCAATTTTTCTTATGAACCCTCACATAATGTCGCATGTAGTCCTCCAACAGTGCATTTATCTATTCAGTATGCCCATTTCTCTATGGATGGAAACTCAAAATCTATAGAAACTTTGTCCTGACCAACTTGGAAAAAGTGGTAAAAAATCTTCCTGTAAAACGCGGATCTTGGTATGAAAAGATACTCAATGGTACTCCATAAAACTTCACACCATTTTTTAAGAGTAACTCAATAGTATTTTTAGCTCCACAAGGTATCTTCGTCGAAATGAAGACGTCATACTTGGAAAAACGGTCCACAAGAACCATAATATAATTATACCCCTTCACCTGTGGTAACTAATTGATGAAGTCCATCGAAACATTCATCCAAGGTCTCTCTAGAATCGACAAAGGCTGCAACAATCTTTCCTGTCTCTAGTTATCCAATTTTTCCTATTGAAAATTTATGCACATATGTATATACTACTCCAAATCCTCCCTCATCTTCTCCCAATAGTATCCCCTCTCCAACAATGCAAAATAACAACGCTTCCCTAGTTGGCCAACCCATGGAGAATCATGGAACTCCTTCAAGAGGTGCCTCCTAATTCCATATCACTTCGGAATATAGATTCAATTCTCATAGAACAATATTCCATCTCATAGGTAAAAAATATCAGTCTTCCCTTCCTTCACCTACTTCATAGTGCTCTTCGACTGAATATTTGTATCCACACTAGCATGAATTCTACTCTCCATCTCATCGGTCATGTTAACCTGACTCCTACTATTTTTAACATGGTATTCTTCCTCCCCAAGTAGATATAATTTTCCCTTCCTGATGAGGGAATCTGTAACCACATTTAGTCTACCTGAATTGTACTCAATATTCATGTCAAAATTTTCCAATAAGTCCTTTCAATGAGCTTGCTTCACTGAAAACTTCGGTTGGGATGCAAAATCACTCACTGAAATGTTGTTAGTATTGACAACAAAATGCCTCCCAATCAAGTAATGCCTCCATATGTGTAAACAATGGTTGATGGAAGTCATATCCTTCTCATGTACCAGATACCATTGTTCTTTATATGTAACTTCTGACTCTCATATGCCATCGGATGCCCATCCTACATGAGTAATACCCAAATCAAAAAATCAAAAGCATCTATGTGCACCTCAAATTGTCTCTTAAACTCAGGTAGCTTCAGAATCAGTACTGTCACCATCCTTTTCTTCAATTCTTCAAATGTTGCACGACGCTTCTCTATCTAATTCCATCACTTATCCTTCTTCAAAAGGTCTGTTAGTGGTGTTGACAACTTGGAATACCCTTATAAAAATTTCACTAGTAATTGTTAATTCCCAATGAGACTCTTATATCATGGAAATTATTTGGTTCATCCCAGTTCTCAATCGCCTCCACCCTTCTCAGCTCCATCTGTATGTGACCTTGATCCACTAGGTGTCCAAGGAACAAAAGCTTAGTCTAAGTGAACATACACTTTGACTTCTTCAAGAAAAAACTGATTCTTCCTTAGTGCCTCATATACCAAAGCCAAGTGCCTCTTAGGATTCTCCATGTTATCACTAAACAACGTGATGTAATCCAAGTATACAACTACAAATGTATCTAGGAATGGATTCAAAACATCATTCATCAACGTGGAAAATGTAGCAGGAGCATTGCACAACCCAAATGGCATGACAAGGAACTCAAAACTCCCATATCTCATCACTATCGTGTTCTTCTTCTCATCGCCCTCTACTATCTGCACCTGATAATACCCATGTCTTAATTCGAGCTTCGAAAACACTTGGGCATTCACAATATTATCGAAACAATCCACAACAAGTGGAAAATGAAATTGTTCTTTATCATCTAATTATTCAATGCACCATAATCACAACACATAACTCATTCATGTCCTTCTTCTTCCAAAACAATATTGGAGCACCATATGGATACCTTGAAGGTCATATGAAACTTGCATCAACCAATTCCTTCAATTTTCATTTCAACTCCTCCAACTATGGCACTGGAAAACAATAAAGGAACTTTAGCTGGTGGTTGCTTCACTAGCTCTAGCTCAATGTTATGGTCCACTACACATGTCGGTGGTAGTGTTGGGCCTTGAAATTGTTATTTACTTCCATTAAATTTTAACTTATGTTTCCATATTATCACCTTCACTCCACCTCCATTTCATTACATTTACCTTACCATTACCACTATTGGGTTACATTTATGTTTTTCCAAAGCTTATTGATTCCTAGTATTTTTAAGTGAATTTCTCGGTACAAATTAGAAAATAATATGCACATACTTATACCTAACAAGTGGAATGAGTTTTTTGCCATATGTAGGTCAACTACGAATTCGGATGGAGAAGATCATGGGATCATAAGGATATGTGTCTCATTTCCTATTTGTATTGTAACTCTAAGAAGACATGTACCTTATCACTACCTAATTGGATTGTAACTCTAGACATATAGGGAGAGATTCATGGAATCTCATTAATGAGATAGATTCTCATCTTTTTTATAAATAGGGGAAGCTTTCTCCCATCAAATCATGTGTAAAATTGGAGTTATGCTCAAGCTTTGAATACAAAATTAGATTGTGGTACCTTACCCATGAATGTTCTTTCATTTTGATTTGGTTTTGCTTACATATGGAGCATCTCGATTTACCATCTCTCATACTATTAGATCACTACCTAAAATGTGAGATTTATTTTCTTTTATAGATTAACGTTTATTTTCTTTCTTAGTGTTAGTTTTAGAATGACTGTGTAATCTTTTCTTTCCTAAAACATCTCAATAAGGTAGATTCATCTATTTTCCAATTGGATTAAGTTTGAGGCAATAGATATCATAGTTGTTTAGTTTCATTTCATGTTATGTTATTTACTTTCCTATATCAAATCTTCAGTCATTGTATAATTGGGTGTTCCTAAAGCTTAGGCCAAGAAGGTGACTTTTCATACTTCATAATTGGGTGCTTGAATGTCCAACCTATACAATCATTGATATTTTCTTTTACATGCTTTTACATTGTTTTCTAGATCAAGATCCTCAGTCGATTGTATGATTGGGTGTTCCTAAAGATCAAACCAAGAAGGTGAGTTGTCATACTTCACAATTGGGTGCTTGAATTTCTAACCTATGCAATTTTTGAGTTTTCCCTTTGCATGCTTTAATTGCATTCCTATATTTGAAGACTAAAGTATAATCAGTTGCTTGTACATCATATCGAGAGGGTGATTCTATCATACTTCCCTATTGGATGCTGGAGTGATTGAATGCACCTTACTTGTTTTCCTTTACATTCTTTGAAATGCTTTCTTAGATTAAAATTTCAATTCCTACAAGTGTAATTGCGCACGCTATATTTTATTTTTAATTTGTTTTCTTTATTTTCGTTACTTGATTTCATAGGTTTGTTGAATTTCATTCTCATTATTTGATTTCATAGATTAGATGAATTGGTTTTCGATATTTTGTAGTTAGATTGATCTAAACTGAAAGACAATTTCCAACACATACGGTGAACTTATGCTTCACAAGTTTACCAAGCTCCGGGGTTGACAATTAAATGACACGAAATTATTTTTCCCCAACAAGTAGTACATTCCAAAATCATCGGGCATAAGATATGCATATTTGGCCAATACATCAGAAATCTCAGGTGGAACATGTGTCCCCACTCCATTATCATCCTTGACCTCCTTTATGAATGCCACATAAGTCTCAACATCTACATCTTGCATCACCCTACTCATACTTAGTGCAAACACATGCCACACCTTCACCTCCATATGTCATTGGTGAGTAGGAAAATTCCAAATCAGTGTGTCTCCAATAAACATAATCTCATCCCGAAATAGGACATCAATTGCCTTGTTTGCCTTTCGAAAATCTTGCCCCAATATCATGTCAAAGACGTCCATCTCCATCACCATGAAGTCCAAACAACCCTAGCAATCATAAATTAAAACAGACACATCACCTGCCAATCATGACACCTTATCCCTTGAGTTCACTTGCTTGATATCCACATCCTTGGGAAAACTATGTAGCCCAACTTACTTTCCTAACATGGTCTTCATAAAATTATGAGTGGCACCTGTGTCCACCAAAGCTTGGATAGTTCTACCATGAATCTCCAAGTCAAGAAACCCCAAACTGTGTAGTGAGCCCTTTCTTTCCTAAATAACTCGAACCTTCATGCATCTTTGGTCTTTGTTGCATCTTTTTGTACTAGTTATGATACCATCTATCATGCCCCCAAGTCGTTTCCACCGTTCGGGGCATCATGTGACACTGGCCAGACTTTCATACTTAGTTTTTTTTATCATATTCTGAACTACACCTACCAACATTAATATTTATGTTTTATTCCATTATTAAGTTAAGTGTGGAATACATAAAAAAGTAGTACACTTATGCCAATCATGATACCGACACCATAATTTTACAAATTGATATTTTCATCATACTTTTTTTGTAATTTACATTAATGTATAAAGGGGAGGCCAACCTTGCTCGATATCGACACTCTACCCAAGTTTTTTTGCAAAATTTTTAAATTTTGTTGTCGTATTCATAACATGCAGTCATGCCCACCTACACAATGTCGTGTTATCTCCTACCTGCAACCCTGTCAATTTCACACAATCATGTTACCTAATGCATTGCACATCCATTCCGCTTGAACGCGCTGCATGTTTTGACTTGAACGTGTTGCAAAATTTCCGTTCTCCCTACCCGCGGTGTGGGCACATCACCTGACTTCCTTGTGATATCGTTCAACCTGTTTAATTTCCCATGGTCATGCCTTACCTCTCGACCCTCGCCCCGCAAATTCCTTGATTGGTATTCAACTCTGCGGTTATGTGTTTTTCCAACACACGACCCTTAAATTTATACATTGTTAAGGATTTTATTTTGTGGGGGACGTGTCACTTGGGGCATCGTCCCACCAAGCTGATCTTCTCATGAGGTTCACCATGCCCCTTTTCCCATACGTATGTGTCATCCCTTCACTTGCTGATCGAAATCTGGATCGATGGAAAAAAATTGCCAAAAAATAAAAGTGCTCAAAATCACACAAGACTAGAACGACCGAATGATTCCCATTTCCAGAAATCCGGCACAATTAATTTCACTCAAAATAGACTCGGTATGAGGAAGTTAGAGCCCGCTAATCGTCGTGCCAAGAAAGCGAGTTTAAAAAAAAAAGGGTCAAACAGGGTCAAAGGTTAAAATTTGGGTTTTCCTCCGACCCAATGAGAAGGTGACATGTGTTGGGTTGTGGTTAGTCAAATATCTAGGCTCTTTGGCATTTTTTTATTTGGTTTTTAATAAGCCAATTGGAAGAGGACATGTGGCAAGCCTAGAGGTTGCCACGTGCCCCACCCTCTCAGGCCAAACTTATGGTAAAGTCAATGTAGAAATGATTTAATATATCAAAGTTTGGTATTTATTATTATACAATGCAAAACTTTGTATAGTGGCTTGGCGGAGGTCGAGCTCAACCGGGTGACCTCCCCCACGCTATGCACCAACATTACCAAAGGACCACAGAATGTTTCTTAATATGTATGGCTTGCGGCATATATTTGAATTCAAAGAGTTTGAATGGAAGGGGTAAGGAGGGGGCTAGCACTTGACTAGCCCCATCACCATATGACTATGCCCCAAAACCAAAGGCGAATCTTATTCCTTAAATGGCAGTATTAACCATAATGTGGGGTTAACTAACCCCTAATCCCATGCATTAGCACTAAGACAATTTTTAATGTGAATTTTTATTAATTGCACAAATAGTGCTAACCACTAGTTAAATAGCGCTTAACACTTAATTAAACCAGGAGTTTAATTCTGTAGAGTTTAGGAATTTCTGCTACTTTCAGTGCCACCTCCAGTTTTGGCAGACTTAACGATAGTTTCTCCAATTTTAGTGGGGTTTCTTAGGCCAGAATTGAATGAGGCATAACTGGAGCATATTTTAACCAAATTGGGCTCAAGAGGAGTCATTCCTATATTATTTGGATTCTCTAAGCATGATGGTGCAGGTTGTAGAGGAATTAGAGCACTTATGTGAGTGATTTTGCCTCTTAATATTAAAGATGCTAGGGCCACTAGGAGAGGGGGTCATGCCTAGATCATCTGAAGACCATTTTCAGAGCTTGAGGAGTCTATTTTGAGGTTTTTGGGTCTTAGGAATCCAATGGAGTAGGTTTAAAAGCCATTGTAGTAATGTAAGTACATGTAATCAGAGAATTTATGATTAATCCAAAGAAGGCCTAGCCATTTGAAGCAGGTCCATGGAGATGTAGCCCAGGAGGGGTGAACTTCATTATCATCTATTGTGTAATGTGTTTGCTGTTTTTTATTTATCTACAATTTACTTGTTGTACATGTGATTTTGACAGCTAATTAACTCATAAATTTCTCATAAAAGACATAAAAATTGACACATAAATCCTCACATAACTCGCTAATTTGAGACAATCCTAAAAACATTTATTTAAACTAATGAGGGAGCTAGCACAACAAAACTAGTTTGCCCATATTCATATCAAGTTGGTGTTAGAGCTCGGTTTAGCTAGAGAATTAGCTATTGGTTTTGCATTTGTGCAAGGATAATTTAAATGTTTGCAAGTTTATGTGTGTGAAGAGAAGGTTAGGATTGAGAGCTCAATTTTCAAATCATAACAAAGAATATTTGTATGCATTACAAGTATGATGGCAGTTTCATTAAGAATTGTTTCTAGTCAATATTCCTTAGCAAGACTCTGTGATAAAGACATGTTGCAGAAGCTCTACATCATGAATGAAACGGTGCAATAGATGTATGAAGCTAAGAGGGATAGAATTATACTTTGAGAGAAGTTTATTACCATGAAGGAGGAGAAGTAAGAGCTTCTTGAAAAGATGCATGAGATCGAGACTCAGCTCCATATTGAAAATGAAACCATTGAAAATATGAATGAGATGGAGACTCAACTCCATGATTCCAAGGAAGCCTTAGCCAAGCATGTTCTTGAAAAAGATGTATGAAATTCAAGTTTATCTTCCATTTCCTCCCAAGATGAATGTGTAGGTTCTTTTGAAAGACACACTAAAGGAATAGGGTCCAAATTATTGATGAAAATTGGCTATCAAGGTAAAGGTTTAGAAAAACATGCAAAAGGCATAGTTCAGCCAATTGTTGTTGAGGAAAGGTCTAGGTATTTGGGTCTTGGTTATGGGAAACATGATGGAGAATGATCCAAAGCCAAGGAGGCACATGAAGGTGTTCCAAGAAGGACTTTCATTACATCTTCATTACATCAATCTTGTGATGATTGTGTTCATGAGGAATGCACAAAATTTATACCCGCTTTGCAAGAAGATGCTCATATGCATGTAGCTAAATTCATTGAATGCATTTTTGGTATTCCGAAGAGAACCTGTACCTCATCAAATTCATTTCCTCAAGAAGGCGACAAAGGTGAATGTACAAGGTGTAAATCTACCTTTAATCCAGTTTCTTTTGATTATGATAAACATGGTAAATCCGCACATATGATTTGGAGAAAGCTTACAAGTTCCTTTTGTGGTTTGAATAACCATAATGTTTCGAGGTGTTGGAAGAAGATAGCCATGCATAGGAAACTTTCTAAACAAAGGAGACAGAAAGCCAAAGGTCCATTGGACAAGGAAAACCATGTTGAAAAGAAGATGCAATTGTTTTGCACTCATTTCCATCAACAAGGTTATCTTGTGGACAAGTGCTGGAATTTTCATCCATCAAGTCATCCATGAAATTTGAAGAAGGTGGAGAGATAGATTGACAAGAACGGAAAATAGGATTTCATAATTAATGTGGGTCACAAAGATTCAAATGACGAAGCGCAGTTGAAAGAAGGGCCATTGAAATGGATTGGGAAGATATGTTTGGATTTCTTATCCAATTAAGGGCTTACATGTGTTTCGATGAATGGATGTTAAATGTTTATGCTAGGAAGGTGATTGAGAAGTAGAGTTATGTTGACTCACTTAGATGCAGCAAAAATGAAAATTTGTACATGTTTTTGTTTGACTTGAGAGCCAGTTGTTTGAAGAGGCATGTTTTGTCGACGTGTGTTTGGTCGATGATTTGTACACCGATATTTAAGAGTACATGGTGATGTTCACATGAGGTGAAATTTGTTGCTTTGAAGGACCAAAAGGATATGTCATCAAGTTATGTTTCTTGCATGATGCATTTTTCAAATTGATGGTTGTGTTTGTGACAAGATGTTGCAGGATTTTGGGAAGGTCCACTCTAGAGCAAGATGCTCATGATTAACCTTCATTCTCAAATCCATGGCATGAGCAGCATGTCAAACTATACGATGATGGAATCAAGAAGAGGAAAGTGGACAAGATGCTAAAAATATTATAGCCAAAACAACAACCATTGTAGACCATTTGATGTGTTGACGCCGAGAAGCAAAGGATATGGTGAATGCATTCTTCCAAATGTCGAATTTGGAACCAGGAGGTAAAAATAATGGTAATTTATTTTCTTGTGACTATTGATGTTGGAAATCGTTTTTTTAGTTCACTCATATGGGCTTAACCTGGAAAATTGGTTTCCAAGGAGAAGCTTGCATCAAATGAATGTTTGTGCAAAAGAGGAACACGATTATTAGTGGGAAGGCCATCAGTCAGTTTTCCAAGAATTGAGGGTTAATTTGGTGCAATAGGGTGTTTTTTCAGTCAACAAGAATCCAACATGTGTTGGATTCGGTTAGAAACAAAAGGAGGACATTGATTGAAGTGCCAAGTCATTTTCAAGGCAAGGCATGTTAGTGAACTCAAGGGGTTGTCATGGAGATTTTTCCAAGTAGAATCAAGATGATAGAACTTGTGAAAGAGAGGATTATTCAACTCTCATGAGATAACCAACATTTGTGCGTCCAAAATCTTGTCAGTGGGAAGGAGTGATCGGAATCTGGATTGGGGGCAAAAATTTTCCAAAAATTCAAAGTTGTCAGAATCTCACCAAACCAGAAAGACCAGATTAGGCCTGTCGCCAGGAATCTGATGCAATTCATTTCACCCAAAACAAAATTCGTATGATGAATATACAAACCACTGAATGTCGTGCGAAACATGTAAAAAAAATAAAAAAATAGAGGGTCAAACAAGGCCAAAGGGAAGAATTTGGGTTTTCCTCTAGCCCAATGAGAAGCTGACTTGTGTCAGGTGGGGGTTGGTTGAATCTCTAGGCTCGTTGGAAGATTTTTATTTTATTTTTAATAAGCTAATGGGAAAAGGACACGTGGCAAGCCTTTAGGCCACCACGTGCCCCCCCCCCCCCCTTCAGGGCCAAACTTATGGTAAATTCAATGGTCAAAATATTTTAATATATCATATTTTTGAATTATTATTATACATGGAAAACTTTATATAGTGGTTGGGCAGAGGTCAAGATCGACCACCCCCACGCCATGCACGAACATTACCAATGGATCACACAATGTTTCTTAATATGTATGGCTTGCAGCATATATTTGAATTCAAAGAGTTTGAATGACAGGGATAAGGAGTGGGCCAGCCTACTCACCATATGACTACGCATCAAAACCAAAGGCGGACCTGATTCCTTAAATGGCGAGATTAACCATAATGCGAGGTTAATTAGCCCCTAATCCCATTCTTTAGTGTTAAGACTATTTTTAATGCGATTTTTTGTTAATTATGAAATTAGGGCTAACCACCAGCTAAATATCTCTTAACACTTAATTAAACCAGCAATTTTTTTGTCAGAGTTTTGGTGGTTTCGCTAATTTCGGCGCCACCTCTATTTTTGGCGGACTTAACTATATTTTCTCCTGTTTTAGTGGGGTTTCCTAGGACATAATTGAATGAGGCATAATTGGAGCATATTTTGACCAAATTAGGCTAAAGAACAGTAATTCGTAGATGATTATGATGCTTTGAGCATGATGGTGTAGGTTGTAGAGGCATTGGATCACTTGTGTAAGTGATTTTGATACTTTGAAGATTAAGGAAGCCTAGGGCCACCAGGAGAGGGGGTCATAACTACATCATCTAAAGACACTTTTGAGAGATTAAAAGAGTCTATTTTGAGGTTTTTGGGTTTTATAAATCCAATGGAGCAGGTCGCAAATAAATTGGAGCACTATAGGTACATGCAATCATAGAATTGACAATTAATCCAAAGAGGGCCTAGCTAATTGAGGTAGGTCTATGGAGATGTAGCCCAGGAGGGGTGAAATTTGTTACCAACTATTGTATAATGTGTTTGATGTGTTTTGTTTCTCTTCAATTTACTTGTTTTACATGTTTTTTTAACATCCAATTAACTCATAAATTTCTCATAAAAGACATAAAACTTGACACATAAATCATCACATAACTTGCTAATTTGATATGATCCTAAACACATTTATTTTAAGCTGATTAGGGAGCTAGCAAAACAAAAATAGTTTTCCCATATTCAGGTCACTTTCCCGTGCACTATCATGTGTCAGTCCACCGCTTTTCCTCCCTCCCTATCGCGTGTGTCATGTGTGTCATTTGTTCGCCCACTTCGTCTTCTTGTGTCACCCTCACACGGTTGGCCCACGCCTGTTGGTGGGTGCATTGCTGAAGTGTGCAAACCCATCACACATTTCACCGTGACATGTTTAACGAAAGGTGAGTTTCCACTATCGCTCCTTGTGTCGCTCCTCATTGAACATTCCACCGAGCATGCTCGTCTGCATGACTTTAACTAAAATCGAGTCTAGGAGGAATCTGCTGTGCCCTCCACATCACGAGCGTGCCCGTACCCATGACTTGCCTAAGTGTAATGTGTGCCTAGTTGGGCCCCCGTCTTGCCAAATGGCGGTGATGCTGACTCAGGGTCCTTAGACGGGGAGTGAGAAGGGAGAGATGGAGATAAAATAAAGGATACGGGGGAGGAGGATTGAAGAGAGAGAGAGGGAGAGGAGTAAGAGAGGCAGAGAATGGTAATAGAGGGAGAGGGAGACACAAATATAAAGCCAGGAGAGACAGGAGAGAGGGAGGAAGATAGTGAGAGTAATGGAGGGGAGAGAGAGAGAGAGAGAGAGAGAGAGAGAGAGAGAGAGAGAGAGAGAGAGAGAGAGAAATGGGGGAATATAGAGTGAGGTAGCTGAGAAATGGAGTGAGAGGAAGGAGGAGAGAGAGGACTTGAGAGATAGGAGGAGATATGGAGGGATAGAGAGATGGATTTGGAGGGGGAGAGAGGGATGGAAGAAGAAATACATAAAGAGTGAGAAGTGGAGAGAGAGAGGGAGTGATAAGGGAGATATGGAGAGGGAGTGTGTCTATTTAGAGGTGAGATAAAGAGACAAAGAAGGATATATGGGGATAAGGGGGAAGAGAAGGATATAGAAGGAGAGAGGGATAGATATAGTAACATAGTTGGAGAGAGAGAGAGAGAGAGAGAGAGAGAGAGAGAGAGATGGGGGAAGGGAGAGGATTGGAGGGAAGAAAGAGAGAGAGAGAGAGAGAGAGAGAGAGAGAGAGAGAGAGAGAGAGATTCATGGGGGAAGAGAGAGGGAGGTATAAGAGAAAGGGAGAGAGAGTAAGGATGAGAGAGAGGAGGAGATTTATGGTGGAAGAGATAGGGAGGTAGGAGGGGGAGAGAGGAAGTACAAGAGAGAGGAAGAGATAGAGAGGAGGAGGGAGGGAGGGAGAGAGGAGGATAGAGGGATGGATATACTAACAGAGTTGATGGGTAAAGAGAGAGATAGATATAGGTCAGATAGAAATGGAGAGAGGAAGGAAGAGAGAGGATGTCTGAGAGTGGGATAGGGAGGTAAAGAGAGATGGAGTTGGAAGGGGATAGATATGGAGGTAAGAAGAAAGACAAAGAGCATGAAAGGTGGAGAGAGAGAGGGAGTGATAAGGTAGATGGATAGAGAGGGAGAGAGAGGGAGAGAGGAAAAAAATAGGAAAGAGAGGTAGAAGTGGGGGAGAGGGAGAATAGGGGAAGATAGATATATATATGGAAGGTGAAGAGAGGGAAGAAGATAGAGATAGAGAGAGGGAGAGTGGGACAGAGATGTGGAGAGAGGGAGGGTGGGAGCATGTGTTTTTGTGGCATGAGAAGGAGAGATGGACGAAGATATAAATATATATGGAGGGGCGAGTGAGGGAATAATATTTCTTTCATTGGATGCATTGATTTCAGTGTATATGGTGATCTCTAATATCATTTGATTGCTTGCACTATATACATTGATTTTATTGTAGTTATTTATTTCTAATGATATTGATTTCTTGCACTAGATGCATTGATTTGAATGTAGATAATTCCTAATCATATTTGATTTTTTTCACTAAATGCATTGATTTCAGTGTAGATGGTGATTTCTAATCCTATTTTATTGCTTGCACTAGATGCATTAATTTCAATGTAGATGCTTATTTCTAATTATATTTGATTGCATGCACTAGATGCATTGATTTCAATGTAGATGATTTCTAATCCTATTTGATTTCTTACACTAAATGGATTGATTTCAGTGTAGATGGTGATTTCTAATCTTATTTGATTGCTTGCAATAAATGCATTGATTTCAATGTAGATGTTGGTTTCGAAATATATTTGCTTACTTGCACTTTATACATTTTTTTGAGTGTAGATGATGATTTCTAATCCTATTTGATTGCTTGCATTAGATGCATTAATTTCAGTGTAGAAGTTGTTTTCTAATATTATTTGATTTCTTGCAATAGATGAATGTATTTTAGTGTATATGTTGATTTATTATCTGATGTAATTCGATATATGATTATACATTAATTTAAAAGTGATTGGATTAACAATGTACATTGATTTAAGTGTAAGCATAAAAATTTATTGACAATGTACATTGATTTTTGTGTTATAGTAATTGAAATTATTAATATTGGAGAGAAAGAGAGACAAGGTATGATGTTTACTACAATAGCCCGAGCTAAAGATTTAAATGGTTTAAGATTTCAATTATCCTTTTGATATAATAGATATGAAAAGATGGCAAAACTAACAATGGTGACAATAAGAATAGTAGAAGAACATTTTGATCACAATGAAGACTATTTGTAACTGAATACATTCTTATTATTCACATTTTCTATCATTCAACACTATTATTGTCACTTTTCATTCAAAAAATTTATTTCATTATTTTTCATGATTAAAGTTATTAACAATATGTATCATCTCAAGAAACTGAGGTAACTAAGAAAAATTAAAATTAAATGACCAGGTTAATCTCACACATATTTAGCATATTTAAAATGATTATAGTAATATTAGATATATTTACATACTATTGATAAAATTAATCATGTCTTCGATAGAATTTCCTTGACCGCATACAACTGAAACCAGCCTAGATCCATCTTAACTCTGGATCTACCCAGAACCGAGAGGGATGAAATACCTCGAGGTGCAAACATTTCCTCAATTTTCACCCAAAAAAAGGTTTGCACCTTGAGATATTTGATCCCTCTCAGCGCTTGATAGATCTGGAGTTAAAATGGAACTAGGCCGATATATATCATATGTGGACATTACAAAAGTATGATAAATATTTTGAAGTGTTAATTAAACTTAATAGAATTTAATTAATGTAATATTTTTTTATAAGTGTTAATTTTTTTTATAATCAAGGTTTTCGTATGGAATGAAATCACATGTTTCAAATAAATAGCTTTCTCAAATGTAATATGATTTGTAACAATGTTTATTTATATTTTCCATTAAAAATATTTTTTATCAACTTGATGACTAGTTTTAATGCACATGATTAAATTTCCCAAATATCCCTTATTGAAATTAAGAAAAACAAAGTAATTAGTCACTATCGAAATGTTGCAGTGTTATGTATAAGAGTGATTGAACGATAGTTTCCACAGACATCACGGTCTATAAGCATGTGACCTATTGTCAACCATAGTGAAATATATTGAACCATGGTGGAGGCCCATTGTTGACCATGTAAGCCTGTAGTGAATGGTTATGGTTAGCCATAGTCAAACCATGGTTGAGCATCAACAACCATTATTTTAATGGTAACCATAGTGAAATCATGGTCAAATGTAGTGAAAACATGGTCAACGATAGTCAAACCATGGTCATCTATAGTCAATCATGTTCAACTTTGGTTGAAAATAGTCAAACCTTCGGTAAATTATGGTCAATCATAGGCAACCCATGTTCAGGCATAGTTAATCATGATAAGCCATAGTGAAACCATGGTCAACCATAGTCATACAATTGTTAACCATAATCGTTCATAGTCATAACATAGCGATGTTTTGACTCTCATTAACCATAAACCTTAAACCTAAGGGTCCATTGCATTAATCCATAAAATCAGTTGAATTTATAAAACCCTAGAAGAGGCTTGTGAGAGATAGTCAATTCATGCATAGTCTTATAATTCACTCTCATTGATTATTTTTGAATAACCCAAAAAAGGACACCGTATTATTAAACCCTAAATATTATGCACACTATATTTTACGAGAAATTTTATAAACCATAATATTAAAAGTAATATTATAAACCCTATATTATGAACCCTAAAATTAAACTCAATATTATTAACCCTAATACAAAAAACCCAATATTAAACTCATTACTATAAACCCCAATATTATAGTTGATTGTGATCAAACTTGGTCAACCTTATGTTTACCATATTTAACAATAGGAAGCATGATAACACAGTAAAAAATAGTCAACCTTTCTAGGGTGAACATGGATAATCATAGTTATCCATGTTCAATTGTAGTCAAAATATCATTAACCATAGTGAACACATAGTCAATAATGTGTAAAATAGTCACATGGGAAACAAATGTATTTAAAGGGCGTTACATTAATCTATAAAAATGGCTAAATCCGTGATGTAGGAGCATCCGGCTCGAAAAATCATTGTGCTTTTGGTTGACTTAGGGGTCAACTGTTTGTTAAAGAATTTAATTTGTTAATAGGAGAATTGTATATTTTTAATCATTTGAGTGAGAAATATGTGTGTGAGGTTTTTAAATGTAAATATTCTCAATTAATTGAGAATACAAGAGATATTAGACTTGTAAATATCTCATGAATATCTTAGGGATTAGGAGATCCTAGAATAGGGAATAGGTTGAGTTAAAAGTGTATTAAGAGATTTTAGGAATTAGTTGAGTGACCTATGGAGAAGAGCATAGATCTAGAATTATTCATAACTATGCAATTGTTCCTATAAATGTAAGCCTGCATATGGGAAGAATAGGTGGGTGTGACTGTGATGAGATGTATAGAGAGGCCATTTCAATATTGGAAATCAGGACATAGATAGAGGATAGACAGAATTTGTGAGTATATATACATGTACAAAATTTGTATGAATGAAATAGTGTTCATGTTAAATTTCATTGCCTTTGTGTGTGTGTTTTGTCTATATAATTAACATAAGTGATTAATAGTCATAGGAGTTTGTCATGAGCATGATGATTTAAGATATTTCTGGGATTAATGATTAGTTGTGTGGCCTCAGATCAAGGTTAAATATACCTCTGCAGTCAAGTATAACTTTATGGCTCTTTTTATTTACTTACGTAATCTTAGTTGATAGTCTTTAGAGACATATTATCTATTGGTTGAAGTACTTTAGCTTTGGAAGTGGTTCTGTAGATTGATGTCATGGGTTGTATGGTAAACAAGAGTATAAAATGCAGTGATGGAATTGTGCCATGGTTAGATGGTGGAGATCGTTAAAGATTCATCGATTTTGTGTATGGATGCAATTGATAAGGTTGATCTGAGCATGGTTGTCAAACATAGTTAATGAGAGCTCATTAATCAGTGTGGACATGCGAGTGGTAATCTATGATCATTGATGTGTGTGACCTATGTGTGCTTGTGAATTTATAATTCCATGGTGAATAATCCTTGTGTGAATAGAAAATTTTCTCTCTTTTAAGGTGTTGGAGTTGTCAACGTAGAGGGCGTTGAAGTATTATTTGCAGAATGCCTGGGAGAGAGGCAGAGCAATCACAAGGCAATATTTACAAAGTGTAAAGTTGGGTTGAGAGGAAGTGAATGCAAGCTTGGAAAGACAAGTGTATCTGCATTAATGCAAAGATGAACAACGTTTTAAGGGTGGCAAGATCCACACAAGGATATGGAGTAGCATATGAAGGATATTTTTTTCCCAAAAAAACAATTTTGATCCTGTTCATAGAGTTCTGTTCTTGATCCAAATACAAAGGTTCTTGTTCCCGCGATTTAGTTTCTATTCCTGAACTAGTGGTTCAATTCTTATTCCCAAAGATGGGTTCTTGTTCTCACTTCCATGTTTTTCATACATCAAGCAAGACTGAAGGAGACTAAACACATGGGTTTTGAGGAACAAAGGGTTGATACGGCGATGTGTTTCCTCAATCACACTCAGGTTTTTTAGGTAGCACAAAACTATGAAAACTATTCTTTCCATATTTATGTACAACTGATATGAACACAGTTTTAATGAATAGAATAGAGATATGAAGGATTGAATTCTCTTGATTGAGACTTGTAGTGTAGCCTTATTGTTTTAAAGCTACCTATTGTGGAGTTATAGACCTGGTAGGTCATCAATCCATAAGACCCTAGAAGAGATGCGTAACCGATATTCAAGTCATGCTTGGTCTTACACTTCACTCTTGTTGACTCTTGTTGATAAAAAAAATAAATAAACACCATATTAATAAGTCTTATATATTAAACACCCTATATTATAAACCCTAATATTATAGTTTACCATGATAAAACTTGGTCAACCCTATGTTTACCATATTTAACAATAATCGATGTGTTAACAAGTCAAAGATAGTCAACCTTTCTAGGGTGAACATGGAAAATCATAGTCAAGCATGTTAAAAAATAATCATAAAATAATTGACCCTAGTGAAAACATAAACAACGATGTTCAACAATAGTCACGCACTGTCAACCATAGTCTAACAATGATAAACTATCATCAACTATGATCACCATGGTTGACTATGACTGAACATACTTAACTATGGTCATCATGGTCATCAACTATAAACCATAGTTGACTATATTTAGCATGGTTGACATATCTCAACCATGTGAGTCATGTTAAACCAAATGAAACTTAGGTCAATCATAGTCAATCATGGTCATCCAAATTCACTACAATCACCCTTTAAAATCCATGGGAATCCATGCTCAACATGGGAAACCATTATTAATATGGTCAAATATCATCAACCTAGGTCACCATGGTAAATCAAGGTCAACAGTAGCCTTCAATTATCAACTAGACAATCATAATCTCTCATCGAAAAATATGGTTAACCATGGTCAAATTAGTCAAACCATGTTCACCCATGGTGATCTTGGCCATGCCATGTGGAAAACATTGCAATGAAACATTAAAAAATTAGTTAACCACCTTTACTAATGGTGTTGACTACGTTCAAGAGTGTTTGACTATGTATCATATTCAACACTCTTCAAATTATGTCAAACTAAATCACCTATTAATATTATTGATTAATATGAATAGCCAAACATAAAAAAAAAGTTAACCTTTATAGCCTGTGTTTAAATAGTTGACCATGACCAAACTTGGTCAACCCTATGTTTACCATATATAAAAAAAATCAAAAGTTACTCATAGTTGTCCTATATTAATGTAATTTGATGAGATTCATATATAGTCAACCATGGTTAACCAAAGAAAAATATTTCCATTCTTAGTATGCTAAAGTCATCCTTTGTCAATCACAATTAGGATTAAAAAGTGATTAATGATAATATTAATACTAATACAATTAACTAATATTAATATTAAGGTTAATTATATTATTATTATTATTGAATATAATATTAGTAGCTTAGAATGATAAAATTTGATCAATGTTATAATGCAACGTTACAAAATTAGTCAACCATATTTACTAATGAAGTCGACTATGTTCGAGTATGTTTGACAGTCAACAATGTTAATTTTTAGTCAAAGTTAATCGCCTATAAATATTATTGATTAATATTAAAAATCAACATGTTGCGACGTCACAATGGTACATAAATCTATCCAACGTCGCAATGTGACAAACATTGTCACAATGTTACATTACATTGTTGTTTCTCCAATGTGATGTTTAGATGGTATAAAAATATTTCTAATATGGCCTTCTGAAAAAGAATGTCATAATGTAACATGGTTGAAAATCATTGTTGCAATGTTACACTATATTGCAATTTATTCAACGTCACAATTTATTCAATTTATGTTATGTGTCTTTTAGGCATATTATAATGATAAGCCATGGTATTGGCCTATGGTATTGTAGCAAAGATTATGTGCATATTAATAATCTTCATGGGGTGAAGTAGGGGCTTATCTACTTTGATCATCCATTTAATTTATATCGTTGCACTAGTATCATTTTACAATCTTAGATTTTATTGTTTACAAAGTTGTTGGTGCATTGAAACTTCCTCTCAATGTCACTTTTAGTGATCATAAGGAGAATTTTGCTTCATATGTGAACATTCTCTCTCTCTCTCTCTCTCTCTCTCTCTCTCTCTCTATATATATATATATATATATATATATATATATATATATATATATATCATTAAATTTTATTATTTTTAAACTAATAATAAAATTAAATAATTTCATATATCATTAAAAATTTATCATTTAAAAATTTAAATATAACACAAATAAATTTGGTTAGAAATATGTTGTTTTTATTCTTTATTAGAAATTTGTTATTTAATAAATTAAATTAAATAAAAATAGTATTAAAATTGTAGATAGAATTATGGAGCTGAATTGTGTTAGTAGAATGAAGCTTCCAATCGTTTGGGCAGACACTCTACCCATCCTCAGAGACAAAAGAATATTTTTGAATAATGATATGAGAGAGTTGAGGTGCTCAATATCTTAATGTGAGGGAGTTGTTGTCATAAAACATTAAATTTAAAAATAATAAATAAAACATATATTAACAAATTAAAAAAGTGACAAAAAATTAGTGTTGACCATAAATAAAATACTTCAATTTCCACATGGTTGCTTGGATATGGTTTTGGCTCAGAGACTCCCTTGTGTTTTAGGTGACTGCGTAAGAGATGGCCCAAGAAAAATTTGTGGAAGGAGAACCAAACGTGGAAGGCCACACACGGAATTGGAAGAGGGTCTCATGAGTAAAGAGAGAAGAATCATCCTCACAATAGCCTAAGAAAGCTGGTTGAAAATCTCAGGCCCAATAGAATAATGATGTCGTGCATGCTTATGTTAAGGGAATGTTGAAATAGGTTTGACAACTGATAGCAAGTTGGGAGGCAAAACTCACCCATCGAGCCAATGATGAGATGCAAGAAGGAGAATGGGAGATGTTGACTTCAGACCCAGGTCATACTCATCGCAGGGTCACTCAATATAAACATACCGTCCACCTTTACTAGATGATGAAGAATATCATGGCGAAAGCTATTATGCATACCTCTGAATATATTAAAATTGATCATACTCTGCAGGAGATCCAGAAAGGCTTCTAGCTAGCCGAATTTCATATCCAACAAGAGAATGTCTAGTTGGGACGAATCGAGCAGCACCTCTAGTGCCCTCATTAATCAGAGATTCCAGGATCTAGCGCAAAATTTCCTGTCCCAGTTGAGTCCTCTAAGGACTAATTTGAGAATGGTTGTATATCATTTTTTTTGAGCATTTTTTTTTTATGTTTTCGATGTCGATTACTAGTACTATAGTTAGTGTGATAAAAACCTTTTGGATTTCAAACATTACGACCTATCAGGCCGAATTTTATCAATTCAAAGAATTCAGATTTTGGATGGCTTATAATGCTTTCTGATGGCCAACATACATGGTTTCCCAATGGACGAGTTGAGGCCACGGAATGTTTAACATGATGTGACTTAGTTAAATTGTGAATGAATGAAAGAAATGTCATACTTATCTTACAAAAAACAAATGGGTTTTAAGATCCATTTATTTTGGATCTAAATGTTTATTGCGATTAATACTTTCCACAAATTGCATATCTGAATCTCTATTGTATTTTCCTATATATTACATGAAAATAGGGAGAAAGGGTTGGTTTTTCTGAAAAATATTATCACTGTCTGTGTGCTTTTTGAATGCTTTAATTATTTCATTTGTCAATATCAATAGATTTTGACGAGTGATATAAATATCCATAAGATAGTTGGTTTTAATATGTATTTTCTCTCCGTTTTTTCAATTTCTCCTTTAATAATCTCATAAATGCATTCCTTCTTAATATTTTAATAGACAAATTAATTCAAAATTCAACTCTATTTTGATGCTCTAAGTTAAGTTTTCAAAGGTTCCCATCTTGAGCCTATGAAAGTACCTTAGAATTCATTGTGTATGCCCTATGGTAGTGGATTGTTCTTTTTTTAATTCATCCATCTATAGAAAATGGCAAAGGTGTGAGATCTTCTATCCACCTTGCCTTTATCAATCTGGATCAAACAACCAATTATCTTGGTAAACCTATCTAAAGCCTAGCTATTTAGCTCCATCACCCAATAAACTATTGATTTGAGGCCCAACCAAACCCTACATCAACGCAACCTATCTATAGATCTAGCCACAATGTAAAATTTAGAGAGAACCCTCTCTGGATTGAAGGGGTTAGCCTTTAATCTACAAGTTGGATTGAAAAAATTACCTTCGAAACTTCTCTCCCACAAGCAAGAGAAATTTTTTGATTGCTAAGAGTCTCTACAAAAACAATAGCTAGGATTAAAGACATATTGTCTCTATAAAGATAATACGTCCTTAATTCTAATTATTGTCTCCACAGAGACAAAAACGAAATTGTCTCCTAATATACAATAATACTTGTGTTACATACTAACATGAATTAATCAATGATATTTTGGTTTTTTTTTTTATTATATAATTTTTATATTGGTTTATTTCAATGGTGAGATATTTTTCTAGATTACAAAATTCATATTGTATTTCCTTTAAATATATATTTTTTATTGTCTCTAGAGAATAATAGCTAGGATTAAAGACATTGCCTCTACAAGAGACAATAATTCTTGTGTTGTATAATGTCTTTATAGAGCCAATTTTTTAGAATAATAATTTGAGGCACTCGCTTAAAAACAATATTTAAGACAATGCACAAATTTGTTTTTGTTTCAAATTGAGATAATTTACCCAAAAATGGTTTCAAAATTTGTCCGAAAACCCTATATGTAGTAGAGAGTAATAGTATGTCCCCACCAGCTATGTGTAGTAGTGAGTAATAAAATGTTCCCACCGTCATTCTCGGTTGCACAATAATAGTGTTGTTTAGCGGTACCCTCAACACACTCTCTCAATCTGTTTTGAGGGACTATCCACCTATGAGCCCCTGTACAGTTCTCAAAATGAGTGTTAATGATCTATTAGCAACGAGAAAACCTAAATACCGCTTCAACGAATATGATCGAAGGAGAGCCACAGCCCCAACCGATCTGATCTAGTGGAAGTATGAAAATGTAATTTAAGCTTGCAACGGATATGATACACCGACAGCAATAAAATTCAAATTTTGCTGTAATGGAGCTGTCAATGTCATTCTCACATTAATATCCAACTCACTCCATGGGTAAAGGACTTCTTTCACCTCATTACGTCTCAGAAAATCATAATTAATTTTAATTTAAAATTAACTCCTTTCAGTTTTGGTTGTGTTTTATACATGTAATTGTGAGGGATTTCTAATATTTTGTTATTTAAATATATTTTTAAATCCGTAAATAAATTCAATATTATTGTAAATTATACATCTCAAAATATTTTAAAATAAAAGTAACTGAAACATTTGGGTTTTATATCCTTGATTCTATTTTGAATAATGAATGAATAACTTTCTTTCACCAGCTCTGACCTCGTGAAAGACAAAGTCTGCCATTGAATGAATAACTTTCTTTCACCAGCTCTGACCTCGTTAAAGACATAAAGTCTTCCAGGCCTGCAGAATTATAATCCAGGTTTCGTGACTCTAGAACAATGAAGCCGTCCTCCCTCTATTGGTTTGGACGATTAAAACAAAAATCCAGAAAACGAAAACGAAAATTTTCTTTTAGGAGGGTTATCCATTAGTCAAAGATGTTCGAACATCACATCCCCACCTTTGCACTTAGCACCGAGATTGGAGGAACAAGTAAGCTCTGTCTGCCTCGACTATGTATTCCTCGAAAATCTATTTGGATTCTTCCAAACTTTTATCTTCCCAATAAATTAATTATTCAACGATATTTTAATCAATTTGTGCTTGCAATTTTCTTGTTCTAGTATCTCTGTGTTCTCACGTGTTCCTCGTTCTGGTATCTGGGTATCTGCTCTACTCAATGAACGATCTGATCATCTTCATCTGTAATATTTTTCACAAATATGTAACATATATTTCAATCAACGATCTGCTCTTCTTTTCCTGTAACACCCCCGGAAACATGCAACTTTGAATATTGTGGACGTAAACATTATGATAAGCACTGACGTAACATTATTATAATCATTATCTGAAATTTTCCTGAGTATCCCGCCACTATCCAGCAGAAACAAATATTTTTCAGCGTCATCTTATTATATTGTTCCTTTAAAGTCTCTCCCATGGATTTATGCTACTCGAAGAAGGAAGCAATTTCAATTACCGAACACTTAGATCTTTTTCAGCTTGATCTTATTATATGGTTCCTTTAAAACCTCTCCCATGGATTTCTGCTACTCAAAGAAGAAAGCAATTTCAATTACAGAACACTTAGATGGAGCATGTTCACGTGAGAATCCATCTCAGCCCTTTCTTATTGAGCATTGGAAGGATTTTAAAATTTCATGTAAGAAAAATAATTGAGATAAATTTACATTATTTCTCTGTTATCATATTTGATTATTTATTTACCATCTCAGCCCTTTCTTATTGAATATTGGAAGGATTTTAAAATTTCATGGCAGAAAAACTATTGAGATAAATTTACATTATTTGTCTTTTATAATAATTAATTAATTCTGCTTAATAATATTTTTCACGTTTCTTCAATTTCAGTTATAGCAGCATATACTGACAATCTGTATGCCCATCGACTTTTACTCCCTGTCACAAAATCCAATCCACAAGTTGAACGACTAAAAAAAAACAATTTAAAATAATGACGACGAATAAACTTCAGGCTTTCTCTTTCTTCATTCCGGTAAAGAAAAAAAGGTTTCTAATCAAAGAACACGCCTGTACGTGTTACCGATGTTTGACGAATAACATTGAACGATTTTCATAACGGCATCCCTATGTGCTGTGTATGCGTATCCCGAATGTGGTTTTTGTTTTTATCTAATTTTGAGTATCCCGCCCCAGAGCATGCTATCTTTCTGAAGTATTTTTTTTTTGAATTTTAATTTTTTAAAATATAAAATTTTTAATTTTTAATTCTTTATATTTTAAAATTCAAAGGTTTTACATTTATTAAATAAAATTATATAAATGAAATGTTTGGTAAATTATAATAACTATTAAGAATTAAGATATAAATTAAATAGATATATATTGAGGTTTTAAATTTACTTCCAATCATAGAGTTCTTAATTTCTAAATAGACTTTGTTACAATATTATGGAACAATACCATTACTTATCAATATCACATAGCTTATTTCAAATGAAAGTATTTGTTTTAATTAATTAATTTAATTAAAAAAAGCAAAAAACACATAAGTACTTTGGACATAAATCTTAACTTTTGATTTAAGAATATTATTAATTATATTTTGAAGTATACTTGAAACTTCAATCCTTACTATCCACCTATTAATTATCAATAATTAAATTAAAATTATGGAAAACCTATTCCAAAATAGACTTAATCTTATACATGATCCCAATAGATGAAATCAAGAATTTCCAAACCAAATACTCTTGTCTTTTCTTCACAAATTCTTAGAGTTACAAATGTCACATAAGTATTTTGATGACTATCTAGGTTAAGTATTTTGATGACTATCTATATTTAATATCAAATGAAAAGTACTCAAATGTATTTTCAGGGACTTTTCAAATAAACTATAAAAAATAATTGACATTATTTTTAGGAGTTGTCTTTAATTCTAGTGAAAACTTTTCTTATTTATTTTTCTGATTTAATGTCTAAAATACTGCAGAAATTCATTGAAATAACACCTGCAAACTCTGCATAATCAAAGTGCCCTAGGGTTTTTCACTCGGCTGAATCCATAAATACAATAAAAAACCAATATAAATAACACAAATCAAAATTTCACCTCAAAATTTTCACCAAATTCCAACCAAAAAATCTACTAAAAATCCACAAAATTCCTAAAAAAAATATAAAAAAAAACTTCTATAATTCAATACATTGGAGATTTCTTTAACAAGACCTTTATAATGCAATAGGGATCATGATATCGTTTTGTTATTTAGTTTTTATAAAAAATGAATAAAACATTTTAGATATAATTTTTTAATTTTAATAATTTCAATATTTTAGCATAAATAAATTCGACCGCCTGCCCAAGCGCATAAATTTCATAAATTACTTTCATTTCGTTGCATGTTTTTCGGCCAAACCCTTGAATGGATACAGGTTTGTTGTTGTGGGCGATGAATACCTCGAGTCTGTACTTTTACAAAGTTGGGTAATTTAAGCTACTGCATGATATACATCCTGCGATAAATTTTTTTTAATGCAGATATTATAGAGTTTCACTCATTATTTTTTATATGCAATTCGATCCATTTACATAACCACTTTTATTTTTTATATCCAAATTGATCCATTTACCTTGTGGCGTTTATGTTGAGATAGATGTTGGGTACGCTAAATAATATTAATTTAACTTAATTAAATTGTTAGTCTTTGCTTTAGCTAGGGACTACGCTAAATAATATTAATTTAACTTAATTAAATTGTTAGTCTTTGCTTTTGCTAGGGACTATAGCAAATTTTTTTTTGATAGTTGTTTGTGATTGTGGATTAGTTTGGTGAGACTCTTTATTAATTTTGATGAATTTTACGTGGGTAACTCAAAAAAATTGGACTTTATTTTTATTTATATATATTTTTCAAATTATTAAAACAATTTTATAATTTTTGAAAAAATAATTTTTCATTTTTTGATTGGTTTAGAGCATTTTGATGAGACATAAAAAAATTTCTAGAGTGCATTTTTATTTTTCATAGTGTATTATAATTTAGAAAATTTGGGAAACAACTGAAATATTGGCACACTTTTGATAAAATCCAACATAAATTGTTGGAAATCAATGTTACATTTGTCAAGCTTCAAGTTTTAGGGAGCACCGAGGGTTTTTGATAGTTTCGAATCCATTTGAACAATCAGAAACATGATTTAAGCACTACTACTATTAGACATTTTGAAAAAAAAACCAAATTTCTGCAATGTTTCGCAGTCTGAGCGAAATTGACACCTCGTAGATCATGCCTTTTTATTTTCTTATTTTTTAGCACCTAACAAATCATTTTAAAATGGAAAAAAGGATAATTTTGTAAATGGTCATTTTGTTGGTGAGTGCTCTAATAGTGACATTGACAGTAAAATTGTTATGCCTAACACTACGAGTGCTCTACCCAAGTCCTGTATGCTATGGTGGGTGTAGAAAATCCACATATATTCAATTGATCTTGTAATATGCTAAAAAAAAAAAATACTTGAATCTATTCTACAAATTGCGGAGACCAATTTCAATCACACAATAACATAACAAGTAAGAAAAATAAATTATCAATCGCACAACACAAGATGTATGATGGGAAAGTGATGCAGGAGCATTTTTCTCTCAAGCCAAAACTAGCATATAACTCAAGTCTGGGGTATTAAAATTTGTCCAAACGGGACTTGTCATTGTAAATATTTATTTTTCCTATGCTTTAAGAGGTAGTTTAGAAATAAATGAGTAAAGATTAGATGTAATCGAATTTGGTCCATAGTGACAGATTTAGAATGGGCTTCTAGGAGTCTTGTTGTGTCATTTTAGGATCTGTAGAGATCTTAGGAGATCCTGAAGATACTTTGGATCTAGGAAAAGATTTGTGGAATAATGTTTGGATCTGAACTAAATTGAGGTTCAGGAGTTTATTTGTATATGAATTACAAGTCTTGAAGGCATAGAGAGTGAGAGTGGATGTAAGTGTGTGTGAGAGCGTGATGAGATATATAGTAGGCCAATTTAATGTAGAAAATCAGGCCAAGTATTCTATATAGAGATTGATTAATGAAAGGTAGTGTTTTTCCATTGTCTTTGTGAATATTTAACCAATGAATTCCAGTTTGTATGCCTATCTATGTTACCAGGATTAATCCCTCTTGCGGAAAAGAGAGATCTCCCTAGTACTCCAATGAGTAGCTAGAAACAGAGGTCCATTTCAATATCTCTTTCTCTAGACTATTTTTATGTTAAGATAATTGAAAGTAGAGAGGACATGCTCCTAGCTTTCAATCCATATGTCTGATGTAGTCCTTTGTCTTTTGCTCCAAAGTAGTTCTTCAATGATGAGTAGAACCTGCAATCATAGAAAAGAAAAATGCTCAAAGCATCTGGAATATATAATAATCATAAATACTAATCCAACTTAGTGATCAAGGAGTATAAGTATTGACATCATTTCCATGAATTCAAAAACAAGACAATGAGAAAAAGAGATCCATATGTGTTATCATAAATTAGAAAGAGAAAACTTACAACCGAATGCCTTGATGTTTTACAGATTCCTCCCCGGTGTCTCAGAAATCATTTTCCTTTAGTCTCATAAGCCTTCCTCTCTAGAATGACCAATATGAAGTCATGGGCACAAAGTTGTGATCTTCAATGTGTCAACAACAACTCACTAGTATAGAAAGTATGAACTCTATGAACTTGCTCCAGCTTAGAAACTATACAAATCAGTCTCTATTCACCTTGGTATCTACCCTTCAACTTAAAACTTGAGCTCAATATATAGGGAGACTGAATTAGTTTTAGATCCATTAAGAGAGGGATGGATTCCTCCCATGAAGGGTTAAGTATTAGTGGAGGGATAAAGCTCGAATTGGCACGAATCTAGGGGCTTCCAGTTGGGAGAATATTCAACCAAATAGGCTTCTAAAATTTACTTTTTATTTCTACTTTCTTTTCATGAGGGTACAAAGGTTTTAGTGATGAACAGAGCAGTGATCACCACAGTTAATGGAAGAAACATCAACGCATGTGCCAAACCACGCATGCAATATTTCAAGGGTTTTATAGAGATTTTCTCCAATTTCCAAGACTTGATTCAGGAACATGAGTATTTTTTACCTCTAAGGGAACATGATATGAATGGTGATAGACCCATATGAACAATCAAATGTTGTGGTGACAAAATGACATGTAACAGATTTCCCCCTAAAGTGAGAAGTATGAGAAATTTTTTTGAAGAGTGAAGTGATTTATCATTTCGAGGATTGGATTGGAGACACCGGTCGAAAATTTGTAAAAAAATTCAATGAAAATATATAATCACTGAGGTAGGCATTCCAATACCCAAAGAAAAACCAATGAAATGTTCTGGTACATATATGATTTCAGTATTACATCGAAAGTAGACACAATATGGGCGCAACCACCTATCATAACAAGTCTACTATATTATGAATAAAAAAATTCCCCGCAGCCTGGATGGTGGAAACTAGATCCAGGGTCTTGATTTCTGCTTCTCAAACTAGTACGAATCTATCAATGCAATTGATTATATTAGAGTTGAACATGTCAGAAACCACCTGATTACCGGCCAATGATGAGAACCGATAACAAGTGTGAGAGAAACCATCAATAATGACAATGACCCTCAAAGTACCTCAGTACAATATATGAAGTGTGAATGAATTAGTTGCATTTGAACACCCATAGAATCGTTCAATCGAAGGTCACTGATGAAAACCTATCTCGAAGGTGAGAAACTTGTCATTAGGGCATGCATATTTCAAGGTACTGATAGGATTCTAGATCAACTTTCTTGATAATGAGTAGATGTTGATAGAGAGTGATCTGTCGCAGGAAAGCCTATGACATGAAACCGTTAGATCAATTTTTGAAGAAATGATTTGCAAGGAATGACTCAGGGATGGTCAACACGAATGGAGACAAATATTTGCAATGAATGGTAAATTGACCTTTCTCTTGAACACATAACGACACTGTAAATTGCTTCGCAGCATTTGACCTAAAGATAATATCCAAAAACTGGTTGAAGACATTCAATGTGGTTTGATTAACCGTAAGACAAATGATTTCCTAACCTAGGTACAAGTGTAACAAACTGTCATGTTCAAGAGCGATATGTTGCTTTCTAAAAGAAGGACAAAAAAAGGATTCTTTTTCTCTCTTTTCCCCCCACCATTACTCGCGAGTACCTCTTTATGTTTTTCAAGCTTGAGGAGGATAACATTTGCTTGTTGTGTAAGCTCATCCTTCGAATTATTCCATCTTAATATTAAAAATGAACCCTAAGGAGTGGTTCGGTCCTGCTGCGATTGACAAGTCCTGTAGGATTAACTCGGTATTTTTCAATTTTAGGGAGTGAGAAGAAAAACATAAGTAAAGTCTATGGTTGTTCTTTTTCATAAATTTTTTCCCTCAAGCCCAAAAAAGGATAAAATAATGTAGGAGAGAAATCTATTAACCATGATTAGTCAACTTATACCTTTTTTGTAATTATTCTAATTCAGTCTGGAAAAAGGGTAAACTTATACCGAATGGATGACTATTCATTTACTTTAACGAGTTCGAATAGTCAAGTACTCAGTGATATTTTTTATATTTAGAGAGTCTTAAGAGGGCTTAAAAGAGGACTCTAGGGTTTCGCATTTTTCTATTTTTATAGAGCCAAAAAAGTGAAAAAAGTGTACTCAATGTCAAAATGATTCTTTTCACAAAAATCCTGTGTCCTGCACAAAAACTCGAACAATTACGAACATCTGCTCTCAAAAAGGAAAAATATTTTGATTTGACTTTTTAAAAGTAAAAGAAATAAAATAATATTATTTTATTCATTTAAAACTACAAAAATAAGTTTAAACAAGTCATTTTCACCTTTTTATTTTTAGAACAGAACAGAAAGAGTTTTTGTCCAAAATCTTTTGGAGCTATCAGGAGAACTGACCAACCATTTCGAAAACTGTCCGCACCAGGTAATCCACATCATCATTATCTTTGTTTTCATCCATTTAATTTTTTATTTTAAACTTTCAGGGAATTTTTTAGAGGGAAAATATGTTTTAAAATTTTCCCTCGGCGGTGCGTAGGTTATCATGGAGAAAAATGTGCAGCCCAACGATTTTTTAACAGAAAAATCATCAAGCCGCCGCGAGTTTTCTGTATAACGTGTGTTGAAAAATGCACCTTGTAAACACATCACCTGCGCAAGTGCCACGGGGTTTTGAAAAACATAATTATTTCCATAAAAATGGCTCAAATTTCTCCCAACTGATTTTTAATGATTAATTTACTGATGTCTAGGTTGAAAATAATGTTGGAATGGCGAGAAAGAGAGCATGAACTTGTGGAAAATGAAGCCATGGATGATCCGGAAACAATGCGCTCATTAAAGAATTGTGGCTTGTATAATTTTTTGGTGATTCAGGGCATGAAAGCACAGGTTGAGCTGATGACCTCGCTAGTGAATGCATGGGATGTCCGAGATCAATGTTTCATTATCGGAGAGCATCGACTTGTGACCAAGTTGTAGGAAATTTATTTCCTCACTGAATTGCCTCATAGAGGGAGAGAAATTTCCTTATTTGGGACCAAAATAGGAGGTCTTCCCACTGCTACTTACAAGGCTCAATATTGTAGTTGAGATTTAGAGTTAAAGGATGACCACATTGATATCAAAAATATTGTGTGACTCGAGCTCAAGCTCATAACATTTACGATTACCAGGTTATGTGGGAGTGTAGCTCCACATGTGGTTACCAAAGCATAGATGCAGACTGCAGTTGTATGTTTCGGGGGAACAATTTTCAACTAGAGTGAAGGATTATTGCCTATATATGAAGGGTCAACTCACAAGTGCTAAGAATGGGAAGTTGAAAAACTTCCGATATAGGGCCATTCTTGTATTTTTTTTCTTGAGAGAGGATCCCACTCCTTGCGTCTCAGTCATCTTCACTGGATTCCATAAGTCCTCAGGAACCACGTATGGTGCATTGGGTAGCATTAATGGCTTGCCATGTTGGTGAAGGTGGTGCAGTGGATTATAGAGGTGATCGTGATACATCTCTTCCACCAGGGGCATAGTTGGATGAGACAGGTTAGTGAATCATTTTAAATTTTTTATGTTTTTTAATTTTTATTTGGTTTTTATCATCCAATATTGAAAAGAATTTTAAATGCAGATGTCAGTCCAATATGACCAACAATGCTTTGTCACTTTGATAGGTGAGATGCACAACCTATAGCAGACCCACCATAGAATGATGCATCAGAGATCGTGGAAGAGTTGGAGCACAACCTAGAGAGGTTGACTATTTATATTCCAAAGATAGGGATAGATGATATACCTCTCAGGATTCAAAGACATGAGACTGGCGTCCCAGGTCCACTCAGGAGTTTTCTGTGTAGGGTGGTACATGCCATAGTTTGATATCATAATAATCATCATGGATAGCTGATGGTCAATGTAGATTGATATATTTTTTTTTTGTATCCGTATATTTTAGATCATAAGGTGCTTGATACCAATTATCACAGAAGATGTAATATTTTTTGACACAAACTTATTTAACCTAATGATATTACTACCTTCGTTGTCTGAGTATCTTGTTCAACATGGATTGAATGTTGTTTGTTTTAATTTTTAATTTGCAGATGTCTATTTAAAACTGGATTAGCTAATGCATCAACCAATGTGTTTAAATTTCTTGAAATGTGTTGATATTCGATATAATCAAATTGTACTTCTAAGAGACGAACCTTCAAAAACATTATTAACAAGGGCGGATTTTTGATAGCATAAACACCATTTAAATGTAATACAATGAGTTGTGAATCTAACCTCACAGTCAAACGTCGAATATCAAATGTGATGCCAACAGATAATAACTCAATGACTGCACTATATTTTTCAGTATTGTTCATTGTTTGACCAAGTCATATCCCATGAACATAGACTAACTCATTGGTGGGTGAATAGATAACCCAAGCCGCAGAAGAGATGTTATGCATACTACGACAGGGGCCATCAACAAAACCAATGTGAGTTTGAAGGAATGTAGACATCTTCATATCAAGAGTAATCAAGATAATCGTGAAAGTAGTAAAAGTTGTAAAACAAAAATAAATTATCCTAAGGCACACTATTCTAAAATGTAACTAATGTGCAAGGGGGATCTTCACACGAAAATTCATGCATAATATCTCATGAGATAAACACCATTTCTAGGTTTATCTAAAGGGACGTCGTCATAATCAACTAATTCATAGGCTCCTTTTGCAGGTACACACTTAACAATATAGGGACCATACCACATCCATTTGAATTTACTAGCACCCAACTTGTCATGAGCTTGGTCATATACTAGAACTAGGTCACCTTTTAAATAAATGTCAGGGTTAACACTTTGATCATACTGAGATTTAACATGTTTTTTATGAACTTCGGCAACTAATGCAGTGGTGCAACGAGTCTCATGTAACTGTGCAAGGTATAGAAAGTGTTTCTCCTCTTTAGAGGTAGCTGGTAACAATTCAATGGCTAATTTGAGTGATATTATTTCACATTTAATGGGTAACACAACTTCTAAACCATAAACAAGTTGAAAAGGAGTGAACCCTATAGCATTTTTTACAGAGGTACGATATACCCATAATTCCAAAAAAATCATGGTATACCAATAGATTTATGAGTTCTGACAATCCATTTCATTATGGTGGTTAAAACCTTGTTGATGGCCTCAACTTGACCATTAGCCTGTGGGTAATGTGGTGTACAATTATCATGGCATAGGCCAAGTTGATCAGAAAGTTCAGTCATCTTAATATTTCAAAAATGGCTCCCATGATCCCTAACAATAGCTTGAGGGACACTGAACCAAGAAATCACATGATTGAATATGAAAATTGATGTAGTTTTTCCATCAGGCACGAATGTAGGCATCACCTCAGCCCATTTGGTAAAGTAATCTACGACGAGAATAATATACCGATGCCCGTTGGGCGAGTCAGGGTTACATGTAATGAAATCAATGCCCCATTTGGCAAAAGGACCAACAACAATGATTAGTTGAAGAGGAGCTGGAGGTGCATTCATATTTCGATCAAAAATATAGCAATTGTTGCATTTTCGAACCACAATAATACATTCTTTGAATAAATACAACCAAAAATAACCAACGCACAATATCTTTAGGGTTGCGGTAAACCTAGACATATGATCACCACACGCTCTAGAAAGGAAATCATTGAAAACCATTTTGGCCTCTTCATGAGTTATACAACGTAGAAACACAGAATCTGCACCACGACGATAAAGAGTGTCACCAACAATATTGTATTGCTAAGATTGGTATCAGATTCTCCTTCAATTTTATTGTGAAAGCTCTGGGCGAAAGGTTTGGGTCTGGAGATATATAATGATATCTTTGTACCATGGATGTAGAGTACTGATTAGAAATAGAGATTCATCAACACTAAGATTTTTTTCCACCGTTTCAGGCTCAATATTGGGAAAATCACACATAATTTCAGCAAATAGTAATGATTTCTTAGACTTGGATTTCTTGAACTCCAAATCAAATTCTTGTAGGATAACGATCCATTTGGAGTATTTTCCCCTGAGCAATTGTTTCATCCAAATGTACATCATTGAGTTTCAATTAGATATCACTGTGGTTTTGCGCAATAATATATAATGACGAAAATGTTGAATAGCTTGAATTGCTACCAAGGCCAATTTCTCCACATGTGAGTACTTGATTTCTTTTGGGTTGAGATTCTGACTTAGTTAATAGATCACATGTTCGTTATATTCATCCTCTTGAACGAAAATAATTCCAATCGTAGAATCATATGTAGCTAAGTATAAAAATTAATCCTGGTGTTAATTGGGTAGATGCAATACCCGTGCATGGGTCAACAGGTTTTTAAGTGCATAAAAATATTTCTCGACAATCTCATCCCAAATGAATGGAACATCTTGTTTCAACAACCGACTAAAACCTTTCATTAAATCTAATTATTTCGGGATAAAGCGACGTAAAAATTTTTCTTTCCCTGCAAACTCTCGAGTTGGCGAAGAGTGGAAGGAGGAGGTAGGTTAATGAAAGCCTCAACCTTCGATGGAGCGACACAAATGCCCTCCTTCAAAACGAAGAACCCTAGTAAACATTCTAATTGTACACAAAAAACACATATGTGTGGATCCAAATTAATGTTGTAATTCCTACATCTCATAAAGATAGTGCGTAAGTGCATAGGATGCTCTTTTCTGTGTAAATAATGAGCAGGTAATTCATCTAAGTAAGACTGTACAATATGTTTGATATTGTGAAACACATAAGACAGGACTCTTTGAAAAGTTGCACCAGCATTTTTTTAGTCCAAAAGGTAATTTACAATATGCAAACGTGCCCAAGGAAATAAATGTTGTTTTAGGTTGATTGGCAGGGAGTATGTTGATTTGATTGTAACTAGAAAAACCATCCATAAACGAGAAAATTATGTTTCCTACATAATAATCAACAACTTAATCGATATAGGGTGTAAGATAGTTGTATTTGGGACAAGCCCTTTTTATATCCCAGTAATCGACACATACTCTAATAGTCCCTCGTTTTTTCGTTATTGGAACTATATTGAATACCCAATCAGTCAAAGGAATAGGATAAATAAATCTTGCATGTAATAATTTTTCAACTTCATCTTTGATTGCTGCAACTTTCTGCGGATGTATTCGACGTAATCTCTATCTAATAGGTTTAGCATCTAGGTATGTATTAGTTTCATGAATAACAATCTTAGGATCGATACCTGGCATCTGTTTGTAAACTGGGCAAGAATGTCTTGGAATTCTTGAAATAGGGCTTTGTAAGTTTTGATCTCTTCAATCGAACAAGAAGCACCTATATGAATGTTTTCAATTATTCCAAGTTCAATCGATATGTCAATAGGAATTGTTGTAGAAATATTTCCCAAATTTTTCTCAGAATAGGAATGTATAATCAATGTGGGATTTCGAGATTCCTTGACGTAATCAATTGTAAAGATGGATGAAAAATCATTTTCAAGTTTATCAAGGTCAGGCAAAAAATAAGATCAATGATATAGATCGTCCCATGGAAATTCGTCTGATGACAATGTTTCTTGAATGTTTCATCAGTTACAAATACATGTTGAAAAGGATCTAGAAATGATGTAAAAGTTGAGTTTGATATAGAAGATGATTTTTGACTGATCACATTCATTTGATCAGTAGAAGTTGACGTAGTGTCAGAACATGATTGTACTGCTACATATGCTGACTCATAAGTATTAAAGGCATCTCACCATCATAAGAGTCCAATTATGATTCTAAAGGCATAGTCCATGTGTTGTCAAATGGAATTGTGCCTGATGTGATCATATTGATATTGGAAATAGTTCCCAATATGTTGGAAGAGGGCATAGAGAAATCTCCCATGAGAGAAAAATATTTTAGTATCCCTACACAAATATCTCTGTAAGGAATAACTATTTTTCTGACATGCTTGATACTATCTGTAGAAGTAGCGTATGAAGTGAAGTAAGACAAATAATTGATTTTAACAATATTTCCTTTGTGAGGAAACATTATCATCCAAAATATTGATGAAACAACAACATTCATTGTGTAACACCAACTGCGACCCTGAATAAGGTTGTAATAAAGAGGGGCATCAACAAATTCCACCTCTAGGTTTGCGGTTTTTCCTTCTACTTCTATAGGCAGATCCTAGAGTATTCCATATGGGTGAAAACCTCTTCCATCAAAGGCTTTAAGGATAGTCGGTGACTGTTGAGTGTTGGAGAACCAAGGGTTTTCAAACAGGCTAATGACATTATACATGTAGACGTGCCCTCCTCAATTATAGTGCGAAAAACTTGTCTTGATTTGACTGGTACTGGAATTTGAAAAGCCATTTCATGTGGGAGTCTAGGTACAAAATTTTCGAGATCAAAGACCATTAGATTCGAGTCTTGAGGATAAATACCTCCTTTTGCTGATAATAGTAATTTCCTTTGAGCTGGAAAGTATTACAACATTTCTAGTGCCAACATTGCTGAAGGCAACATGGCCAAATCTTCAACAATGTTGTAATTTTGAGAGGCTATGGCATGTGGATTGAAAGTCAACTTTTGAAGTAAACCTTTGGTAGTTAGTTTAATAAATAAATCAGAATTATTTTTCTCAATTTGTAATGGTTCGGAAAATGAATGAGTTGTTGTTGTTGTTCGACTGGATGATTCAGTCTCTTTACCAGTTACATGACTCTTAGATCCATAGTCTTGAGATTATTTCACAACCATGACCTAAGACATAATTAAAATATCTTTCGATGAATTGGAAGAAGATACGATCATTTTACTATATTGAGATGGAAAATTATCCTTCAAGATAATAGGTGTGGGTGAACCTTTGTCAAATTTGGATACCTCGACCCGATGTGGACACTCTTTGGTGTAGTGATGCTTGTCATAGATAAGACAAGGATAATGAGGTTTCTTCTTTTCATCTGATGGTTCAGTTTTTTTGGTTTTCTCTTTAGGGGATGTGTTTTGTTTATTTTTATTCTTCCCTTTCTTCTTATTATCATATTTAGCTTTAGTTGTGGATGAGTCTACAACATGAATTTCGGTAAACTTTTCGAGGGAAGAATCTCCTTTAGGTGAATATGGTAGGGTTATAATTGGAGAAGTAGATTTAGATGACTTCTTCTTACTCTTTTTAGTATTAACTGTACCAATTACACCATTTGCAGAATGAGAACTAGAAGGAGTTGAAAAAAATTGACATGGGAGTGGTAAATCAAGAATATTTTCATATAGAGTACTAGATTGTGTGTATACAAGTTCTAAGTATTGCACTTGAGCTATGACCTGTTCTTCTATGAAAACACCTCCCTCAGCTATGTCTTCAGTGAACTTTGGAAGTAATAATTTAATGAACCATTTTCCCAAAATTTTCTCCAGAATAAAAACCTTCACTAAACTTTGCTACATCACCATTCATGTATCTGATCTAAAATGTATGTAGATGTATTTTGTTTTAATGAAGTTAAAATTTTCATGTGATTTTCATAATAGACTGGAAACTTGAAGTGAGTTAGGAAGGTTGTTGCTAAATTGTTGAACTTATTGAAAGAGCTGTGTCGTAACTCGATATACCACTTTGCATCTATGTCAATAAATTTTCTCTGAAAAAGTCTCAGTTGGATGGAACCATCGATTAAGGAGCTAGATGTGCACCAAAGATGATAAGTCATCACATGATTTGAGGGGTATTCTCCTGATTTTCCTTCAAACCTAGGTATGTCACTCAGCAACTTGGTTGGCATTGCCGGCTAGAATGGAAGATAATAAATTGTATCATTCGTGAGGCAGGAAAAATCTGGCAAGTCTAAATTTGCAATGAATGGTAATGAACGGTTAGGGTCCTATTGCGAAAACTGATAACATTGAGGAACAATACCCATACCCGGAGGAGAATATCAAGGATAACTTGGAGTAGCCCAAGAAAATGGGATTGCAATACCTCTGGGATATCCAGGGTTATCCGTACCAAACTGAGGTTTAGATGGTATTTGATATGTATAACCAGGGTACGATTGATTCTGGAATACTGGATTTTTCCCTGTTGGTCCATATTGAAACTGCCCTTCGAATGGTTTACTTTGCACAAATTGAACTATAAAAGGTTGGCTTGTTTTAACTATAGCTGCACCAGGTTATCCTACAGAGGTTTGAATAGTGGATTGAAATACAGGTCCAATTTGATGAGCAGTAACTTGAGGGATTGTCTGTGTAACATTTGATGCAGTCCAGGGATAATTTTAAGAACCCCCCTAAATTTATATATATAAAAAATAGGCGAATCCCCATGATACATAGGAAAAATGGAAGGCGATTTTATTAATAATATAATATGTATATATAATTTTTTTGGTGAATCTCTCACGAGATTATATTATCCTGTAAAATCATGGCGAATCACCAGTACAAATGGCGAATCACTACTACAAAATGGTGAATCGTTGTCTAGTGGAGTTCGGAGTGTTGGTTCCAATGAAGATATGGTAATTGAACCAGGAGTAGAAGGAAGAGAACCACCGAGACCAAGCATGGAACATGGTGACTCATGAGAGAAGTAGTTCTCGTGTAGTTTGGAAAACACGTTCTTCTAGTTCTGCTAAGCGTAGTGTTGTTTGTCATGCTAATACTAGCACTGATATTGAGTTTGGAGAGGAGTTTGAGGAAAGGTAGCAGTGGTGGAGAATTACAAAGAGTACCCCATGATGGGCTCCATTTTTCCCTTTGGTATTTGTGTCTGCAAGACCTTCTGTCCATTGAACCAACAATTAGTCGTTCAACCAACAATCAACTTGACTGAGTTGATTAGGTACGAGTCAACTTAGACTAATCTTCAAAACTATGATTTGCACTATCCCATATTTATCACACTAATGCTACACAACATTGTGCATTTTCACCTAACTCTCAATAATTCTTTTCCAAGAAAAATCTATAATAAGAAAAATATTTTACTATATTCTAAAAGGTGAAGATGTCGAAATCATGCCACAAAGTGAAAGGAAATAAAATATCTTTCCTCAAACCACCAAATATATAAAGAAAATAATAATGATTATAATAATAGAACTGGATCTATCGATCTATCGATATATGCATGATATGAGGACCATAAGCATTCGAGAGACTAATTTCAAACTCAACAAAATCCTCTAAACAAGCAACAAACAAACCACTAAAATTTTCAAAGATATCAAGGCTAGACATTAACACAATTTCATGTACTTGAATAAGCCCATTGTTGCTTAGCGTTAGACTTCTTATATTACTTCTTTATCATTTAATACTATGGCACTATCTATGTGAAAAGAAATAGGTCCCAACTTCATCAAATCTGATTTCATTTCCAATCAAAGATCAAAACTAGCTTTGTTTCCAATACCAATATAAAATCACACATTTTCCAAATATCAATAATTATTTTCCAAGAAATTATAAAACTCGAAACTCAGCAAAATTCCCCAAACACAAGCAACATATATACCATTAAAATTTTCTAAGATGTCAAAGCTATACATCAAGGTAGTTTCATGTACTTGAATGAGCCCATTGATGCTTTGCATTAGTCTTGTTAAATTAGTTATTTATCATTTAATACTAGTCAAACACTATCTATGTGAAAATAGGTCCCAAAATCATCAAATCCAGCTTCATTTCCTGTCACAAATAAGAAGAAAACAATGTAAGGATTAAATATGAAACATCAATCTTAAAATAACACACATGAAATAAATGTAGCTGCAATGTTACAATGAAAAATACAAAATATAGAACCCATTTTTACCTGAATTTGACATGTAGTAATCTTGCATGATCAACGGAACATGTATACCAAAATAAGAGTCCTAGGGTATTTCAATTTCCCAATTGTCATCTTGGTCATCATTTTCTACATTGTGAACATGATCTTCTCCGGATGTACTATCATTATGAGCCTCCAAAACATTATGTTCTGTATCAAGTTCATTAGATAAATTTGTTATATTGTTTTCTCCCCTTCTATCACAATCTAATCGCCAAAGCGCTAGTGCTCTTTCATATGGAAAATTGTCAACGTCATACTTTGTTACATATAATCTTAAACATGTATCCACATGTTTATCAAGCTTGTTCCTCAACTTTGACTTCAAAAATGATAGTGCATTAAACATTCTCTCATCCTCCATTGATCCCAAAATCATGGTTTGACACAAATCTGCTAATTTAAAATATTCTGATATGTTTTCTTGCAGGTATTGGCTAGCACTTAAAGTATTCCATAATCTTGTTATAGCACCGTTTTCATTAGGATTCTCCAAAAAAGGATATTGCTTCCACATTGTTTTAGCAAAGCGTCCACCTTGTTGATACAATTTTGATGAATCTAAAATACCTTCAATTTGTTCTCCATGTATCGAGACTTTCTTGCAAAAGTGGTCTACTAAACATTTTAATCTCTTTTGAAAATCGGCTTTTAAATTTCTTGAACATTGACAATTGTTCCAATATTGAGGGTATACCACACACATGGCCTCCAACAATTCATCTCGAGGAAATGGTTCTCTTATGTCTGATGATAGTGATCTTGCAATTTGTATCAAATTTTGTCTCACTGAGATAACAATATTATCAAATTGGTCTCTTGACACGGGGCAATCTTTGGTGATTCGTCCTGTCTTACTAATATAATGAAAGGGGACCATATACCCATGCACTGTGATACATAGTATCCCTTTTTCATCAAACATCAAAAAAATTTCAGTATTTTCTATATCGATGATCTTAGTCCAACTTGTAAACTCTGGACCAGTAAAAGAGTCCGACATCATATACAAATTATCCAATGCAAGGCATGCTGACTTTCTCGCATTTGTGTATTCGGAAATATACATTGTGCGATTCTGAGACATTTTCACGAGGACATTCATTTCATGTAGCATAGGAAGAATTCCAGCCAATGTCAATAATGTTTCTATATCAGTTAGTCAAAAAAGAAGATCTTGAGCTTTGTCTACATTGTAGCGATTTTCATACATCAACCCTACCAAAGATTTGAACTCACTAAATAGTCTTTGAGCTGGTCCATTTAATGAGATTCATCTTGTATCAACATCTTTCAGTAGTTTTTTTCCATCCGTAACACCATATGCAAATTGTTGAAACTCTAAATATCGTTTGGGACTACGAGAAAAGTATGCATGAGTCTCACGTACAAGATCTTCAACTTTTGAAACTAATGGAAACTTGCTTACTATTTTAAATGAAAGATTCATCCTATGAGCCATACAATGAATATTAATCATATATGGCGAAGCTGATAGTTATAGTCGAACACAAAGACCATTCCTTTGTCCTTGCATTACCGATGCTCCATCTGCTCCAACACATACCAAATTTTTTGCAATCATTAAATGATCCATACCACTTTCCTTCAAAGTATTAAGAACAAGTTCATAAATATTTTCAGCTGTAGAAGTCTCTCTCATCTTTTTAATCCCAAGTAGATAGGAATGCCTAATATGGTCATTAACCATATAAATGCTCATGCAAATCCATGAAGTATTATCAATATTTGTAACCTCATCCAAAGACAATGCCAAAAACCTAGCATTTTCAATCTCCTGTTTCAAATCATCAATTTCTACTTGAGCTAGATATCTTGCCCATTCCCAACCACTAGTTATGGACCAATGAGAAGATGGAAAGTTTGGCACGTGAAGAAAAGATAGAAAGTTCATCTGATCTGGATAATCTGTCATAGGACGACCTTTACTTAAGATGTGAAATACAGTGCTCAATTGTATCGTCTTGGATAACAAACTTCTTTCCATCGTCTTTTCAAATTGAGATATGATGGTTCCTCCACTTGCCTCAAGTTTCTTCTTATTTATTAATTATTTTTTGTATTCTTCCACACATTGGCTATGTCGGCATTCCTCCAAAGATTTCCATCTGACAATAGATTTCTCTTTACCATCTACAATTTTCTTTTCATAAACCTTTCCTGCATGCTTTTGTACTGTATCTAGCTTCATCTGAAATTTCACTACCTTGCAACTTTTCCAACTACATGCAAGACATTTAACTTCTCGTAAATCCTCATTTGTAGAAGGCATTTCTTCAATAAATGGAAAACTTGAGAGCCAATCATCTTGGAATTTTCTCCCTATGGTCCACTGGCCTTTTTTCCTTTTCCGTGAATGGTTTGTGTCACCTTCCAAGAAAATATCTTTAACATTTTCATCATTAATTTCTGTTGAAACTGCATTTATGTCACCCTGATCACTTGAGGAACCCATTATTTCATCCATCATATGGATATCAGATGAATTTTCACAAGAGTTAACATCTCTCTCAGTAATAGATTGTTCAAAGGAGCTTGAAGCATGAAGAGAATGTGTATTCTTGGATTGAGACTTTTTAAAGTATGATAATACATCAATTTGCCTTGATAGTTTCTTCCCGGGATTAGATTTTGACATCTCACTAAATATTCCAGAAGTAAAATTTCAAATCGATCTAGAAACCTGCATCAATAGTTTCCAAGAGTTGAGAATTACTAGATTTGTAAGTAGCTTTCAAAGTAAAATAAGTGTAATGTTCACAAAAACCATTATGCAATTTTTTATTAAAATGTTGTGCCAAGGCCCAAGCCCAAAAGCAAAAATAAATCATTATACACAAAAAAATAACATCATGAGTCATCATCTATAAAACAAAGAACATCATTCAAATATAAAATATAAAAAAATTTCCACTAAATTAAATCATATCTCCAAATCACCTAATGAACACTTGAAAGCTTTAAACAAAACAAAAAAATATTACAATAACTTTAATCATCCTTTCCAAAACACCTCTCCCTTAAGTTGTAAAGAATTGGTTATAAGAAGTTGAAACATATCCTCTATCATTTTCCATGATAAAAGTGAGGAAGGAAACTAGTCAGTTACTAGTGATTCTTTTACTTATCAATGGAAAGAAATCCCTTAAGACATTGTCCTCCTGTTGACCATAATTTCCTTTCCATAGTGAAACATGTCCAGTATGGCCATGAAATAACCTAAAAATACTCAAATGTTTTCCATGATTTGTAAACACACGGGTGCCATGTAAAGTTTCAGGCCCAAAAAAACACATTTGGGATCCTATAAAGCAAAATTAGTTATTGTATCAAACATTTAAAACTCCTAATTAGCACTTAGTGTTTGTTATTTAACCAAGTTCCATTGAAATAACAGTCATGGGATGTTACCAAAGAGTTAACCAATAGATAAATGCACACCACAAATCATACATTCACTGGAACTTCGCCTCCCATGAATGACCATCTAAGGGAAAGGGGCAAAAAAGAAGAAAATAAGTCAACGAATCACCACAGTCAGCCAATGATTCTTAGTGTCAAATCATTGGAAACTGCAAATCAAGTGAAAATTTAACCCATGCATCCATGGGTTGACAAAAAGAGTTTATAGCAGCCACAAGCTAATCATTCTACGAGTCTACCCAAATCTAACACAAACTCCTAAAACTTGTTGATTAGAAATTCCCCAAGAAATTTCACTTGGTTCATGAGAGAATGAAAGACAAGTGCAAATAAACTTCCATGAAAGACGAGTGCAAATATCCTTCCATGAATGGATATCACTCTCCAAAATCATTTTGGGCATATTCCAATATGTAGGAGCCAGGGAAACATGGTGCATAACAGCAGTCTATTGTGCCTGAATTTAAACTGCATCAAGGGAACATTTGCACTCTTCACACATTGAACATTGAAGACAATTAATTATAACATGAACATAGCAACAAAAGCATCAAGCAGAGGCTATAACAAGATTATGTGAAAGTGAGAAAGAACACCCATCATGAAGCATCAAGTAATATCATCCACAACATCAACATCATTGTTGGGCAGATTTTGATCGCCTTCGCCTAATAAAAGTAACTTCTAGTGGTAAAGGTGGTTTTAAAGCTAATCTACGTGAACGACGGGGGGTAGGATTATGTTCTTCCACGATTTCTGATTAATTTTAACCAAAAATAAATAAACAAAAAGAGGGTAATGCTAGGCAAAAGGGTTTACCAGTAAACTGTGAACTGCATAATACCTCCTGGCAAGCCAAGAAGTACGGGCAGGCAATCTCCCCGAATGCTGTGTTCGGTGTATCACAATTTAAAGGTGGTCGACTCGGTTCACTATGGATGGATAGCACCTAAAATTTGTCCTCCCAAATATACCCGAAGGTACGTGGAGGCCCAAGTCCGTAATAGCGCTGTCTAATGCGAAACCGCACAGTGAGAGCACCACCTATATACTTATCGTATTGTAACGCTGCCCCAAGGGACGTGCTACGATATACTTACGTACGTGGGGTGAGATATCACACTCGGAATGTATCGCAGACAAGTTAACGACAGCTGCTATGTTTTACGACGGCGGAACACGTCTCTAGCCTAGACCTTCTAAATGTTATCGTTATGGTTCCAATGCATTTTTAGATAAATTGAGATTAATTTTATGTTGATCTTGCTTAACAATTTTCCTTTCAATGGTACCGCGATGATGTATGTAGAAATTCCTAAATGAAAAATAAGAATGATCAGCAAACTTTTCACTTTTAGTTTTTAAATGAAAGACCTAGCTACAAAGGGAAGAGAGCAAATAATTTTGTGAGCAAGCAAATCAATGAACAAAAGAAAACATTGAGTCACTTATATGTTGATATGCCTAGCTCTAATGTCAAAGACCCGACTCTTGTCGAGTCAGATGATGATTGAGAAATGATTAGCATAAGTTTACTTTTTGATAATGATGACAGATATATTTTATGTTTATTTTATGTATATGATTCCAAATACATATACTCATATTATTTATTTGAAGAAAATACGAAGTAGACTAAAGATGTATATGTTTTGGATGCCATATTACTCACTCAGACGGCTAACAAACCTGCTTTCCTATAGACAAATTGAAACCTAATAATATATTTTCAAACCTTCTTTTTATAATAAAAAAAATATATAAAAGAACTACTAAACTTTACCAAAAAAAAAATATATATATATTAGACCCTTTTGATTGTCGACTTTCACTTTACCGAGAATCCTTCTATTATGCTGAGGCTTCTCTTTCTTTTTTTTTCCACGTAAATCACCATGACTATAGTGGTGGGGTCCCTTCTAAATACACATAAATGATTCGTAATTTATATTTCCTCTATATTATTTTATTTCGATCTCAGAGATAAAATAATAATGAAATTTGTGTTCATGGTGCCACCAACCTTCTTCTCTTATTTAATTTAAACTTATTGGCACGAATTTTTATTATCCACCCTTCTCTTTATTTAAATAGATTTTATAATCAAATCTCGAAATTAAACGTTTGTATCCTTGTAATCCCCGCTAAGCTGGAGTGAAAGTCGACCCCGAGGTGGAGTCGGAAGGTCGACCTTCCTCCCTTTCAATTTCTGCTTCGCACCTCGACTCCTCTAAAGGCCTACTATGTTGTCACAGAACTTATGGTTTTATTTGTAGACTTAGCCTACTGCTTTAAAGTTACTCGCAATTTTCTTTTATTGTAAACATTTATGTCGTGCGACCTTCTTAAGTGAATTTGATTTTGAGCTAGAAGACAATATCATTGAAGACCAAACTTTAATTTATTTATTTATTGCAACTAGACTCCCTTTATCATATACTTCCCTCCTAAGAAAATAGACGGTCCCTTGAGACCAAGTTACTATTTTGTCCATTGACCCAACCACTTCAACCATTTAGCAGAATTTACATTGGAGGGTAGCCACGTCTTTCTGGGTTTTGCTCAACTTCCCTAGCAAGCCCAGGTTCTAATGTTCCTCTCTACTCTATGTACTGACTTCCATATATTAATAAAATGGATCCAATTTATTCGTTGTTTTTATTTACATGCTGATTTTGTGGTGTTGTAGTTCCATTTTCTTGTTGTTCCTTGTACATTTCTTTGCTATTTGTTGTTAATTTCCATTTTGGAATACTACAATAATTACTAGGCTGTAAAAGTAAATGATATGAGGTTTGAATTATAAATTATAGACTACTAATGTATATGCCTTAATATCTATGTGTTGTTAATGTTGATGGGTTTTTAATTACTATGTGATCTTCGTAATGGATGTTCCTAGCAAAGGATTAGTTTAATATGAAAATATTTATTTGCTTATGATTGCAATTCGAGACTTAACTACATTACTTATGGGTTAAACAAATACTAGCATGGTTTCATGTATCTAGTAACCTATTGCTATTATCTCGAGTTTGATTGAAATTATATAAAAAAAAAATTAGCATCATAGGGATGGTCTCTACACTTTAGACCTAGGAAAGGTTCCTGGTGTAAGGGGGAAACCCTATGGTCAAACAAGCTAGGATTTTTGCAAGTGCATGACTAAATTATCTACTTGAATTTGACTTATTGACTTTATCAAGCGCCATAAATATTTCTTATGCAGATAATGAGTCATTACACATGCAAAGAGATCATGAAAAGTGCTCAAGATGAGATGACTTGAAGTGTAAGCAATCCAAATAAATAAATTTAAGTTTGAATATAATGAATTTTGCCAAGAAATTTCTTATGAGTTCATCAAACACACATACCATGAGCCATCCATAATATATGCTTCAAAGCATGATGAAAGTGATTAAATTCAATTTAGGCGATAGCTCAATGAAAATACCAATATTTAGATTTGGAAACAAAAACTTGAATTCAATTTTTTTTTGTAGTCTCAATCATACATATTGCCTACAAAACTGATAAATTCTATCAATGAATGTTTGTGCTTAGTGTTTGTTGTAACAGCTACAACACCCCCAAAATGCTTTTCGAAGTTTTCATTTATGTTTCTTTTGCGTTACTTGGACAAACTCTTTCAATCACATAGTCATCACCAAATGCATGTGCTTTAATAAACTGTGCATTATCTTTGGATGCTTTGTTCTTTCATTCTAAAACTATATAAAAGTTAGAACTCATATCCAATGTTGGACATTATTTTCATGCAAGTGCTTTAATTTAGGAAGCTAGTGAAAACATATAGTATACATTCACCCCAACTCATTCATGTCTTTATATGTCAAGGGTTTGGGCGAGGTTGCAATCGAACCACAAAGCTTGCCATTATCAAAAGTTAAGTTGATACTAATGGATCAACATGCATTTATCAAATCATCATCTCCAGATGCATATGCAGGTTCAACCAATCACATGTCAAATCAACCTATGATTTCAGATGTTCCCTGGAAGGCCAAATTGATAGAACATTTGGTCTTTCCCACAGTGACCAAATATGCAGAATAATGAAGTGGCTCAATCATGCATAACAACATCAATGAATTAGCATAAAATTGGTTCTTGGCAGTCATTTGCATTAGATGGACACAATGAAAGGCTTGAAACCATGGGGTAGATGCAGTTTGAGCACATTCTGATTTTGAGCTAGCGGTAGCTCAGGGCTTATTGCAGAAAACATATGAAGAATATTTTTTTACTTCGAAAATTGGGGAATGTATACAGATGGAAGGACCTAATACTATTATTCTTAGGCCTTTCTTTAAGCATTCACTTGCACTTGTGTTTCACTTGCTCGTGATTGTTGCTTTCATTACGGCCCTTTATTGGAGAAGATGGGCAGGTTGCAGCAATAGGGCATCACCACTGCTTATTGATGGTTCCTCCAATCCAGCTTTTACTAACAAACTTTGATTGGGTCTAAGGTATAAGTTCATCCTTTGTTGTTTCATCTCTTTGGCTGTTTGCCATACTGTAATTGGCATATGGAGCACTGTGTACTGCTGGCTGAAGAAGATGGCTACCAATTTTCCTGCTGAGGCAGAGTATATTGTTCAGGCACTGGCTTGGTATATAATGACATATTATCCTAGTCATTATGTCAGAAAAGGAAGGAGAGAGAGATTCCCACTTTTATTACAGAAGTGGTGGTTCTCATCATTTATTTTGTTTACCTCTTTCGTCATTCTTGACATATTACTTTTGAAAGATCGAAAATTATTTATTCCTATATTGAGGTTGATATAGCTCTCTCTATTTGCACCTTCTTGTGTTATGTCAATTATTGTGGTAGAACCAGTACATATTCATTCACACAAAGTGTTCAAGAGCCTCCGCTGGAAAGCGCTTCAGAGAAAGTGGAAATATTAAACTGGTTACTCCTTACGCAACATCAAACTTTCTCAGCCTTATGTTGTTTTCTTGGTTAAATACTTTGCTTGATGTAGGGTTTAAAAGGCCTTTACAAATAGAGGATGTGCCTCATATTGCAGATTCTGATAGTTCAGAAGTAGTATGTTGTGCATTTAGAGATCGATTAGAAGTTGAAGGCCTTATTGACACCCGGTCGTTGGCAAAAGCCACACTTCATCTGCTTGGAAAGGACTCAGGAGTAGTCTCGTGTGCATCATTTTCAGCAATATTTATTTGTGCATCATATGTTGGTCCATATTTGATGGATGCCTTTGTACAATATTTGTATGGAGCCAACAGTTTAGATATCAAGGCTATGCTTTAGCTGTTTCTTTTTTTTAGCAAATCTCACACGTGACATAGTCTTTGGCACAGTGCCAGTTATATTTCAAAGTGCAAAATATTAGTATACAATTCAAAGTATCTTTCATGGCTGCGATATACAGGAAAGGTTTGCTTCTTTCTAGTCAAGCAAGACAAAGACATACAAGTGGTGAGATTATCAATTATATGAGTGTAGGAGCTCAACGGGTTGGGGATTTCAATTGGTATCTACAGGAGTTTTGGAGTGTGCCTCTGTAGGTTCTTGTGGCCCTGTTTGTTTTATATAAGAGCTTAAGCTTGGCCTCACTTGTAGGGCTATTGGCCGTAGTGTTAATTATTATTGGAAGTTTACCTCTTAAAAATTTGCAGGAAAAGTTTCAGGATAAGATTAAACATGAATTTTTTTTGTAGAGGATGGGTAACCTTGATATGCATTTCTGTTGAGTGCTTAATTGACTAGCATTTTGTGTTGTTTTCCATAGGTTAGGAACCTTTATTTTCAGGTTTTTAAATCTGAAATTGATCTTATTATTTTGGAGAATCTAGCCATCTTCAACTTTATGGAAAAGTGTTTAGATTCTTTGCTGGAGTTTGTCTGGAAGCACATCACTAGGCTTTCCATTTGCAGTTTATTTTTTTCCATTTATTATGCTCACTTGCCACTCTAGGTGAGACTGGAGGGCATCTCCATATGATGTAGATCTGTACTTATGCAGACAAACTTTAACTCTCTGTTTAACTGTTCCAACTCACTTTTTTTTTTAACACTGCAGATTGAACATTGCAGATTAAACATCAAACATTCTCCTTCATAATTCTTGTTTCCTTCATAAATGTAATCTTCCCATAACTCATTTTGTCATCATGGCCTCAATGCCTATATGGCTACATTGTAATTGCAGATCAATCCTTCCCCTTTAGGTTGATGGAAATTATCAATACTATCTACGTTCATCCTCTACATGCTTTTAGTAACAATCACTGACTTGTTAATGACCAGAACCTGTATAGTTAATCACTGAATGTATAGTTAATACGAGTAACAATCACTGATATGAATGGAATAGAACCTGTCATATGTGCTTAGTTTCACCTTTACACTAATGATTAGGCTTATTACCATAACTATCCATATTGAACAGAGTGAGCTTAAGCATGATTACTGTACTTTCCATATCTATTGGTACCTTATGAGTAATACATCTCTTTGTACAGAAAGCTCTCACTAGTGTACGTCTAATGATTACCATTCAAGCTGGGTTCAAATCATCAAGCTACAAGGTAAGTTATTAGCTATAAGTAATATCATAGGTAAGTAATATCATAGGTTACAACTTAATACCAATCACACAGCTTAAGTAGGTCCATGGAATTAGTACTATTAGCTTCCACTGAATACTGTGATTACTGATACCAAGTTCAAGCTATAGGCCCCTAGTAATATGATACACATTAGTAACCATAATGATCACCATTACTTTCAACAGCTCTATACAGCTAAACCAATGAGGTATGTAAACATGTATGAATTACGTCATTCTCCTTATACCTGTTAAAGATTAGGGAATACAGGTAATAAGCAGGTCTATTCAATATGTACTTACCCTATATAGTAAGGTGTAATCATTACTAATGGTTGAATCAGTGCCATAAGTAGAACCATGGAAATCAAAGTAATGAGGAAACAGAGCTTGTTACATTAGGATATGCGTATACAGTGATTACAGTCTATCCATATGTATTGATTATGGAGAGAACGATACTCTATATACCAATAAGAAAAAAGGTATTTATATAATAGGAATGACTAAGAGCTAGAACCCCGGGATATCATGTTGTATATTGATTAGCTTGTCACCTTTGTACCTTATCTAAGCTTATGACAAGCTATGGAATTAGAACACAGTAGCTACATATGACTCTTTCTAACCATGCTTGTTTACCTAATCACTTGCTTGTCTCATTCTCATTACACTCGGCATAAGTAATAGCACAGATATTTTATAAGTAACATCATCTAAAGGTTGACCTATCAGTACTAACCTAAGAAATACATGTATAGATATGATAAAGTACGTGTATCACAGGTTGGTTATCTCCCTAATAGTTTTGTCATCATGTCCTCAATGCCTATATGGCTACATTGTAATTGCAGATCAATCCTTCCCCTTTAGGTTGATGGAAATTATCAATACTATCTACGTTCATCCTCTACATGCTTTTACTCGGGACTTGTTGGTATTGGACTTTGGTTCTTTAGCTTTAACTCCACCTGTGACTAGAACTATGCTCCTTGCTCTTATGTTGACTTTAGATTTTGCACAAGTTTGACCATGGATTTCCAAATGCGGTCATCCTTGGTTATTGCCAAGGTACCTGGGATACCATCGCCTTCGTGTGCTCTGATTCCTGCTATACTTCCCAAACAACCCTCACACGCCTCAATTGAAAGTGTATGGAAAGCTCATGTTATGCCATTGGTGGTGCAACATACTCAACCTATATTTCCACTACTTCTCTATATTTTACATGTAAAAATACAGTTCATGGTCTGAGCTTCCTCTGCGTTGATCTCTGATATACTTCCCAAACAACCCTCACATGACTCAATTGACGGTGCACAGAGAACTTATGTTATGCTGGTGCAGGGTTCCCAACATATATTTCAATCTCTTGTTTACATTTGAACTGCCAAAACTGCAATTCATGGCCTGAGATGTAGGACTTATGTAATTTCTACATAATTATAACATTTTTTATGGAATTAACTAATCCTTCACTAGAAACAATTTATCAACCCATAATTCAACACAAACCTTACATTACACCATTATCATCTTAAACATTACAACTTGTATGAAAGTAAGAGTAGACTTCACAGTTGGCTACAGAGAGGACAGTAGAAAAAGGAGATAGCAGACATAGTTCTCGGAGGCTGGAAGGTCACTCTATAGAGTGTGGGCATTGTGTTAGATTTTTGTTCACTGATTTTCAGAAAGATATTTCCTGCTTTGACTGGAGAAGAGAGGTTTCTACAGAGTTCAATATTTTTCATTTCTTTTGTTGCTTTGAAATATTTTTTTTTTTTTTTTACAAGCTAGAGAAAATAATGGGTATTGCTTATATGTATACATCAATCAAATTGACATGCACCCAGTCATATTAGATCATAGAAGAGAGGAAGATGAACTATGGGAAGAGATGATAAAAACCAGATTATACTTGTCAAATCAAGATCTTTTTACCCTGTGTTCTTTGAAACTCATCAATTGTGTTACAATTGAATATGCAGTGGTTACAACTCTTGTCAATTTTATGACAATATTTAAGCGAGTCCACCAGGAGAATTGCAAGCAAGCAGAGTTTGAACGGAAGAAAGCTGAGAAGGAGGCTGAGAGAGAGAAGATGAAAGTTTCCCCTCTTAAGAAAGAATCTGAACAGCCATTGTTGTCTGCTATCAGAAGCAACATTGGTTAGAATGCCATAAAATTGTTTCATGTACTTGGTCAAATGTATATTGCTTTTCCCAACCAGTTACCATAAAAAGGATGTCTCTCAATGAAGTTCATGGTTATTAAGAACTTATCGTCAACATGGCAAGAAAAAGGAATAATGCTGAAGAAAGGACTCATGTGCCAGATTGTTCAGGTGGGATTGACAAAACTTATTCTTGGTCAGTACTGTATCTTTTAGAAATTAGAAGGTATTAGTGGCTGAGGGATAGACACCTTGCTGTATCATTATTAATAGCAAACAACAGAAGAGTCAAGCATTGATGATGCGAGATTTCAGTAATGTAGTTTCTGTACAGATGAGATTTTTCAAAGCAGTTTTGCATGTTTTATCCAAGAAGCTTCTTGTCTGTTTTCTTCATCCTCGATAATGTCCAAAGGTTACTCTACATATAAGTGTATCCTGTTCATTTCTTATGTTCTTTATGCCTGTCATGAAAGTTTATGTTTGTTTCTGTAAATAATATTTCAAAAATATCGTATGCTAATATTTAACCATATTGCAACTTTCCATTTCTAAACATGAATTATTTTTGTAGAGGATGGGTAACCTTGATATGCATTTCTATTGAGTGCTTAATTGACTAGCATTTTGTGTTGTTTTCCATAGGTTATGAACCTTTATTTTCAGGTTTGTAAATCTGAAATTGATCTTATTATTTTGGAGAATCTAGCCATCTTCAACTTTATGGAAAAGTGTTTAGATTCTTTGCTGGAGTTTGTCTGGAAGCACATCACTAGGCTTTCCATTTGCAGTTTATTTGATGCCATTTATTATGCTCACTTGCCACTCTAGGTGAGACTGGAGGGCATCTCCATATGATGTAGATCTGTACTTATGCAGACAAACTTTAACTCTCTGTTTAACTGTTCCAACTCACTTTTTTTTTGAACACTGCAGATTGAACATTGCAGATTAAGCATCCAACATTCGCCTTCATAATTCTTGTTTCCCTCATAAATGTAATCTTCCCATAACTCATTTTTTCATCATGGCCTCAATGCCTATATGGCTACATTGTAATTGAAGATCAATCCTTCCCCATTGGCTCTTCCTCGGTATTACATGACATTCCCGAGAATTACTTGAAGTTTTTACCGAGGTTTAGTGGCAGGGAAAAAGGTACCATTGAGGAAAATGTCAGCACATTCCAAGACTTCACCGACAACTTCATTATAGAAGATGAGGATGTGTTCATGATATTATTCATGCAAACACTTGAAGGAGATGTAAAAAAATGATTTTTTACCCTTCCTTCTAACTAATTGCACTCTTCTGATAGCTTGGAAATAACATTTTGTGCTCAATGGGGTGATAAAAAGGACTTTCAATACTATCTCACAGATTTTTCCATGGTGAAAAAAAAACATATGAAAACGTAGACGAATTCATGAAATGATTCATTAAGATTTACAACAATATCCAAAATGAAATTAAATCCACTCCCATCACTACCATGGTTAACTTGTCTATTCTTCTCAACCCCCAATCTTCCTGTCTATTTGAATGTATGTTTGTTTCCTGCTATTAAAGCCAACATTAGTTACTGTAGGGTCGAACAAGTGAGTACATATAAATTAAGCAAACTCTTTCAAAACGGATTCAAGGCCTTCAGCCTATTTAAACAATGATGTATGTTTAAATTTTCACCTGATTGCTTTCATAAGTATATGTCTATTTTTATGCAATAATCATCAGCTTGTTCGACAATATAATTGTCTATAACAATAAGTTATATCTTTTGGTTTTCTGAATTTTCTGAAGTTTTGCACTTGAAGAAGAACACGCCTTTTTAAGGAAGAATTCTAGCTAGGATATTAATCAGTATTTATTGCTTGGGCGTGAAACTGGTAGATGCTATAAGAATGCAAGGAAGTGACAGAAAAACTGAAGCTTCATTGTCAAACTCGGGACTTGCAATGACTCTTGTACAAAAAATTCTATGGGCTGATTATCATGAAATTATTCTCAAATTGAGTGTTCCATTTACACATTGTTTTCAAGCATGGCCTAGTGGAATGTTGCAGTTAAATGTTGTACAAAACAAATTTCCTCCAGAAGATTAAGATGGGAAAATAAAAATATTCAGAGATTTTGGGAGTTTCCATCAAAACATACACATCTTTTGAGAAATAGAATAAATATTTAGCAGCAGTAGAAGAGGTATTTTGCTAAATATGACTAGAAAGGCTTACTCTCATTGCTCAAAGCCCATTATGCATAATAGTTGTAGGAGGGCTTGAACATGTGGTGAAACACCAAAGAAAAATAAATTGTCTACTGCAAGTCTCAAGTTCCATTCTCAAGCCATGCTGCCATTAGTGTTTGGTTTGCTAGACTATGACGACATAGTAAGAAATATAGCTCCAAGTATTGTAATTATACCATACTTCCATTACTATTTGGTTTGCTGGACTGTGAAGACATCATAAGAAATATAGCACCAAGTATTGTAATCACACCAATATTTATTCCAGTGATTAATAGAATTAACTTCAGAGAAGTGTGATAAGGCTTTTAAAATAAATTAATCAGGATATTTATATGGAAAGACTTCTTCCATGGTCAAAGTCTCGAGCAAGAAGGCTGTGTATTTCCGTTCTGTTTGAATTGGCATTCGTAGTATTTTTTTTTCACAAAGAGAAAAAACGTTGTTTTATATTAATAGTGACAAAACAGTCCATAAATCATTACATAATGAGAACGTTCCCGCATCACATACAGGTATATAGAACTAGATAAAAACCATATGATCCGTCTGAAAATACAGAGCTGAGATACGTCCAAGTATGTCCAGACATCAAATAGCATAGAGAAAAACCCCAAATGGAGTAGTCAAAACAAAGAAATGGAGATACATTTGTCCAATGGTACCCAAAAAAACTCCAGAGTGCCCAAAACCCTGGGAAAGTATATGTCCATAATAAAACTTGCCAACAAACCAACAGGAAGCCTGCATCAATGACCAATCAAGCGAGCAAAGAAATCCTGCTGGTAGTCAGACAAGCAGAGCAGCAAAAATTAAATCCAAAGACAGAAAAGATCCCCTGTAGAAAGCATGCATAACCCAAATGAAACCCATGAGCGCAAAATTAATGACAATATACAAGGTATATAAGCAACTTATGTGGGCTTATATGGCACAAGCTCAAGAGGAGGAACAAGATAGAACTTATTGTTTCTGCGATTCCACGGCCAACAATAATTATAGGAAGGCCTTAACCCTTGAAGTTTTTGACCATTATGTTAAGATCGACACTTGTATTTGGGAGAACATTCCGTTGTGTATAGGACATGCAATACATCCCGTGCAGAAATATTGTCAGATAAATTTTAGATTAAACAACATCTAAGCTCAAATCACTCCAAGAAAGGGAATGAAGGTGCATACCCTTGAACAGACTGGTGAAAAGCGGCGTTGGAGTCTAGACTCTGAGAGCGTCGAGCGATTTTGTAAATGCGGCGTGCGCGTCGGCTCTGGCGAGTGGTATCTCCGACAATAGTGAACGCCAATACCATATTTTTTGAAGTGTATATCTCTGTTATATACCAATTATGGAAGGCCCTAACAACGAACGGACCACGGATGAGAGAGGGTCGGCTTGGCTCAGCCAGCAAGAAGATCTGTGTCCAGCAACCAGCCACCTCTCCAAACCATTGAAAAAATTGGGGTGAATCACTGTAATTCCTCATTTGGACCCTGTAAATCCAGGCGAATGCCATGGAAATTTGCTCCATAAGAAAAAAATCGGGCAAATTTCATTTTTCCAGTTTTGCGCCCTTTTTTTTTGGTGGGCTAATACTTAATAAATAATTATTTTTAAAATATTTATTGGGCTAACTTTTTAAACTATAGAAAATGGGTTTTATGTAAAAAATTAGCCCCATTAAAATTGAAAATCCCTTAAAATTCGCCTTTGGGCTAAAATTCGCCCCTAAAATTATCCCTGATGCAGTCGTTTGAAGGGTTGTAGCAACAGGGACTTTATAAACTCCAGGGATAGGTGTAATTGGTTGTTGAACAGAATTTTTCACAACAGATTGGATAGTATTACTTGGATTACTCAGAGCAGCTTGCTAACTACTAGGTACAGATACCTGAGGGGTAATTTTTAGTGCAGTCTGAAAATGTTGTTGGACTTGGGTATAACCAAATTTTCCATCTAGGTAACCAGGTTGATTATAAGGTACTTGTAAAGTAGGTTTCAAAGATTGTTGATTAAACAATGGATTCCACACAGTATTAATGCTTGGGTAAGGAGCTCCCATTAAAGGTTACGATGCATAAGTTTTACCATAACTAGTTTGAGGTATTGGAACATAAGTTTGATAATTTCCCGGATAAGTTCTCGTAAAAGGTTGAACTCCTTGAAAGGATATTTTCTCTTGATAAAATTGTTACCCTTGAAGGGGATGATGTCCTTGAATAGGCTATTTCCCTTGAATAGGGTACTTCCCTTGAATAGTTTGTTGCCCTGGAATAGGGTATACCATTGAAGAGGTTTTCCTTGAGGATTATGTTGCCCCCTAGGCGCTATATAGCCACCTTGGGAGCTAGTTTTAGGAATATTTCCAGACATCATATAGACTTGTTCTATTGTCAAATATTCAATGGTAGATTCATGAATACCAGTTGATTGTGTAATATTATCAAAAGAGGGAGATGCTCCTAAGAAAGTACCACAGAGAGAGTGGTATTCCACGAGAACTAATGGAACACCATACAAAAATGTTTCCGGTGATGAAGAAAACATGGATGACTCAGTAGACATTCTTGATGAAGCCATGTAACTACATCTGGGTATAGAGTAAAAAGGAATGTGGCATGGCGAATAATTGAGACCAGTGTTAAGTAGAAAGTCTGTAATTTCTTGATACCAAGGGTTCGATCTAAAAGGAACATAAGGGTAAATCGGTTCACTATACCTTAGATCTAAAGATTCTTGACACGAAGGAATTTTGATCTCTTCTTCCGTGTTAATAATCTCTTCAATACTAATTAGGCCAGGTGGAATATTCTCTGTCATGCGAAGTTTCACTCGAGGTGAATCAGGACGACTAGGAGTTCGGGCTATGAATTTCGAAGGTGACTCAAATGAAGTAGATTCAAATTCAAGTTTAGATATTTCGGGTTCAATGAATTGAGTATCTAACAATTCATTGGTAGCAGATTCAACAGTGATTACTTCAAAAATTTCTAGTTGTTCTTGATTTATTTCTGTTGTCTGAGATTGATTAACCTCAAAATTGAGGTGTGTTAGTATAGATGTTTCTCCTTGTTCAGTAGACTCAGTTCCTGATTTTTGAAATATTTTAGATTTAAGATTTTCCAATAAACTAGGTGTACATTTAAGGGGATTCCCCTACATTATACATGAGTTTCTTGGTAATTTACCCATGGTTAATTTTTAACACACGAAATAAAAAAAAAATCCACATAATACACCTAAGATCGCTAATAAATCAAGCAATTTGAACACAAGCCTTAAAAATATAAGAGAAAAACCACACACAAATAGTATGTTTCCACAATCAAAACACTAGTTGGTGATGAAATCCAACATCATAGAAGTTAAAGTGGAAAACTAGCGATTGGAACAGTTACCCTAAGAACCTGCTTAATTAAATAGTTTGCTACAAGTCCCTCCACTATGCCATCTCGAAGTGAAGAGTACCCTCTAGAAACTACAAGTGATTCAAGCCAACTTTTGTTCCAGGTAAGGTGGTACCTTCCCTCCACCGTCACCTTGGTAAAAATCCTAAATATTATCCCCACTAAGGTCACTAACAGAGACAAATGCACCTGCGGGAATAGTATACGATATGATATACACTCAAGGGCAGAGTATCAAGCTCAATCCCCTTGAAAGCTCCTCGACATGGTAAATCAAAGGTTTTCTAACAAGTGACCCCAGGCTCCTCGACAATGGTTAATCCAAGCTTTACCATTTGTATTACGTGGACATGTTCTATCTTAACCAATGAGATAGGTATGATTACCTCACTGGGTCCAACATGAACTCATGCTTGACTCTTTTAAGAAGATATTCCCATAGTACAAATGCAACTATTGGATTTTCCTATCACAAGGTACCACTTGTTTGTTTTGATTTCTTTGGAACATTTATTACAACCTATTCCAAAACACTAGCCTAAGCTATATTGGTGGAATGAGCCCTAGAAAATGTGAAAATGTCTAGATTTATTTTATTAGGTGATGTATTGATTTGGTTGTTATTTTAAAAAAGGGTATCGAATTGAAACTTTGATGATGTTGTGACCCAATGCAAAATACTCTAAATGCATCAATATGAAAATTGAAACTCGTTCTTTTTAATGAATTCTATTTAGGAGAAAGCTGAGAGATTTCTTTGAATTTAAAACGCAAACGTCCTCACACTTTAAAAAAAATTCCTTCTGAAAATAAAGAAATTTCATTAAGAAAAAAATTTCAAATATGATCAATTTCTCTTTGTGAACAAAATTTCACTGACAACCGAGTCAAAAACTACAATTTTGACAAACGAAGAATTCCCAAAAGAAAACAATTTCTAAAAAACCCTAAAAGTATAAACTTTAAAATCAAATCAAAGTTCTAATTATGAATCATAACTAGGATACCTATGAAGGTTTTGTAAATTATTTATCTTATTTGTAATTAGACTACGAATGTTTCCACTTATCCCAACATAAATGAAATCACGGAAAAGTACATTGTGAAAAATCAGGCTTCAGTGATCTAGAAGCTTTTACATTTTGCAAATGAATAACAAACAAATATTCATAAAATTAAGGTTGGCTATAATCCTGATGGATCAAGGAGACAAAATCATAAAACCGATGATCTAAGGTAAATGAATGTATCTTCCATATAGAGAAATAATAAAATAGGGAAAACCCTAACTTGTACAATGCAAAAAGAATGATTAATCACATCAGAATCAAAACTGATGAAGAGGAGTTCTCACACAGGTTCTGACAATTGGAGTAAATCAGGTTAAACTTCAAGAATTTAGTTATCTGGCTCTGAAAGAGAGAATTTCAATCTTTTTAAAATTTTTGAAGGGGTCTGCGGCCTCTCGGTTAACAATAGTGCACATGCGCACTGGACTGAACTGACAGGTTGTGGAGGGTCCCACTTTGTTTTCCACAGAAAATCGTGTAGGAAGAGAAAAGGTTGGAGAAAATAAAATATAGGTTTTCTTTCTCAGAGATTCTAGAAATTCATCTAGCCAACCACACTTAGAGAAGTCAAAATAAGAAAACTAGAATTTCAAACTGAACATAAACAAAGAAAACTAAGCCCTATTCCCCTGTATGGTTGCTAATTTGTTACCAGGATTAATCCCTCTTGCGGACAAGAGAAATCTCCCTAGTACTCGAAAGAGTAACTAAAAATAAAGGTCCCTTTGAATATCTCTTTCTCCAAATTATATTTATTTTAAGATCATTACAACCAGGAAAGTAGAGAGGACATGCTGCTGCCTTTCAATCTAGATGTTTAATGTAGTCCTTTATCTTTCGCTCCAAAGTAGTTCTTCAATAATGAGTAGAACCTGCAATCACAGACAATACAAATGATCAAAGAATCTGCAATGTATAATAATCATAAATACTAATCCAAATTAGTGATCAAGGAGTCTATGTATTGACATCATTTCCATGAATTCAGAAACAAGACAATGAGAAAAGGATATCCATATGTATTATCATAAATTAGAAAGAGAAATCTTACAACCGGATGCCTTAATGTTGTATAGATACCTCCTGATAGTCTAAGAATCATTTTCCTTGATTTTGATAAGCCTTCCTCTCTAGAATTACCAGTATGAAGTCATGGGAACAAAGGTGTGATCTTCAATGTGTCGAAAACAACTCACTAGTATAGAAAGTATGAACTCTGTGAACTCTCTCTAGCTTAGAAACTATACAAATCAGTGTCTATTCATCTTGGTATCTACCCTTCAACCTGAAACTTGAGCTCAATATATAGGGATATTGAAGTAGTTTCAGATCCATTAAGAGAGGGATGGATCCCTCCCATGAAGGGATTTGAGTTCCTTTGACGAAGGGATAAGCTCCATGAGTGGAGGGATAAAGCTTGAATTGGCGCAACTCTAGAGGCTTCTAGTTGGGAGAATATTCAACCAACTAGGCTTGTAGAAGTTTATTTTTATTTTTACTTTCTTTTCACAAGGGTGCACAGGTTTTAGTGGTGAACAGAGCATCGATCATCGCAGATAATGGAAGAAACATCAGTACATGCATAGGAAAATGCTAGAAAAACTGTGCAGGCAATCTTTCAAGGGTTTTACAGAGATTTTCTCTAATTTCCAAGACTTGATTTAGGAACATGAGTATTTTTTACCTCTAAGGGAACATGATATGGATGGTGATAGACCCATATGAACAATCAAATTTCATGGTGACAAAATGACATGTAACAATCTTGAATCACAATAGGCTACCTAAGGATTCGTTGTTTTATTCTTTTTATGCTTTGCAAGGGGATTCAATGAATGCATTGATGGTTTAAGTGTAGCTTTCACTATTGAATGTGATGAAAGGGGAATCAAGCCTTGAGAGAATATGGATTTTTGATGGGAGAGAGTGCCTTAGAAGAAACCTGATGTAATTTCTCACGATTTTCCCCATATGAGTTGGAGAGGCATCGATTGTTTGAAGAAGGATTGAAACACTATTTGCATAGGCCATAGGACTGGATCAGTCTCATAGGATTGGATGTTGTATTGCGATTTGAATATACCCTCAGAATCTATGGAGAGATAGAGTATAGATTGCAATGCACCACAGACTGATTGTTGAAATCATTAAAGGGAAACAATTGAAAGGGAATCACTCGACTGTGAGAAAATTTCTGCATTGATTGATGACCCTAGTTTGAAAAATTGACTGTTGTGTTGTGCCTTATGTGTGGCAGAGAGCCTGTCTAAGGGTTGAAAACCCTCGGCGATCTATCCATGGTTATTTCTAAATTGAGCCAAACTTGAGCTATGAGAGTTGATCTGTCACCTAGAGCTAGAGATACCTATGGTGGATGTGAATAGTACAAAGATCGTTAAAGAATATGACTGTTTCGAAGCCATGAAAAAGCCCAAATACCATTTGCACTAGAAGGTCGCACAATCCTCACACTCAGAGTTTCTTTCATTTGTTTGAGATTAATTCACTCACTGTTGATGACCAACATGCGGAGCTTCTAGTCGTTTTGGTAGGTCATCATATATACAAACACATCTCCTACAGTCTCTCGGTATTCTTTAATTTTGATGGGAGATTGGAGATGATCGGGACAAAGAGCTCGAGGAGCTTCTCAAAGCCATAGCTACTTCATTGGGTTGAGTACCTTTCCCAAAAGGCATTGGAACAATACTTAGGAATTCTTGTCATTATCTATGTGGCTAATAATGAAATGGAAAACTAGCGATGTTCGATATTGTTCTAGAGTCGTTGCACTTTGTGTAGCTGGAAGTTTCCGCAAAGGCAATTTTTATAGGAACTATGGGATAAGTAGGGTAAAAGGTCTCCATATTTAGACCCTGAGTGTAGCATAGTGTTCTAATGATACCATTTTAAGGAATACAACTAATAGGTCATCATTTGGTATCAGAGTGTGGATTATAGATTTGAGAGCAATAATTTCTTGTTGGATTACAAATATGTGGTTCTTCTTATTGGAAATCATGAAGTCGTTGTGTGGAAAGTTCAATTCAGATGAGAATTTTGTGTACTACCTAGTGTCAAATTGTAGCCATTGCTATTGGAGGAGACACTATTTACCATCAATTGAACTAAGTTTATGTTGCATGAATTGAAGGAATCAATCTACGTTATAAATAACTAGTAGAGGATGGGGATGTGGCTCGAAGTTTAGAATTAGAAAACATAACATGGATCCTGTAACAGAGAGGAAATATGAGGAATAATTCTAGTAGTGTGTCTCATGATTTTATGTTGATTACAGGTGGGAGCAGTTGTATATTGAAAGAGTATGCAATGGAAGCATGGTAGTTTGGAACCTAAGAGATTTGTTGATGTGATAGTATATCATGGCTTGTAAGTTATGACATAAGGGAAGTTTGCATAGGCCAGACCAGCTAAGAAGAAGATTGATTAAAGAGGTACGAAAATTTGTTTAATTATAAACAGGAATTGAATGAGTGAAAAATTTGGCACAAGACGACAACGGTAAGACTGTAGGAAGATCTTTTGGAAGTTCTTGAAGTGTGGCAAGACCTTATTCCAGTCAAGGCTTAGAATAGACAAGTACAAAAGAATCTTTAAGAGAAGTGAGTACACCAACCAAAGAGGTAACATCAATTAGTAAATTATCTCCGCAAACGAAGATCGCAGCTTTAAGAGTAGTGATGAAGGAAACCAGTAAGGCTTTCCACAAGGAAGAAGAGTGTGGCCATAACCTAGTATTTCAGGTGAGTTTGAAATATAAGAGGATAGTTAAGTTTTCTCAAGAGAAGATGATTTGAGGATATAAGCCTAGAAGGAGCATGAAGGAGTGCTCATAAGGTTCCTCAAAAAGGACCAGTGCTTGCCAAAATACCAAGTATAGAGGAGAGCTTGGTGAGGTAAGTTGTAGCGGGGAGAACTTGTTACTCAAGAGGCTTAGTCCAGCACATAGTGAGTGTGGGAAGCTGACGAATATGCAGAAGAAGATGACTACTCATAGTAATAGCAAAGGTTCAGGGAGAAGCCACAAAGTGAAGAAAGAAGATGCCAAGGAAAATGGCATATGGAAGCAGTTGAATGATGAAGAATATGAGAGGGAAAAGGTTGAGATAGTAGTCCATCTTGAAGTATTGATGGAGTCGTTACTGAGAAATAAGGAATACCAAAGATGTGGTTCTCTTGTAAGAAAATATATGAGGCACATGCTACAGAAGAAGAAAGAGAAAATGATGAAGGCTCAAGGAGAGGATGAGGTACTCAAGGCAAGTGGGTATCAGGATGAAGATTTGATGGATAAAAGATAAAGTGAGGCCAAGAGGTATCATGATTTTAAATATGATTTCTTGTATTGTTTACAGGTGAAACATATGAGGAAGGAAAATTTTTTGATATTTTCATAGAAAGAAGGTAGACATAATCTAAATTCTGTTCTGAAAGAAGATGGGACAACTAAGTCTCATATAAATGGTCATACACATTTGAGAAAAGGTGTTTTTTTTCAACATATTGCAAGGATTGAAAGCAGAGGAAGTTTGGCTCGCGATGATGTTCAAAATAAAGAAGAATAAGAAAAGGATATCAAGTACTCAAATGTTATGCTTGAGGAAGATGAGATGAATACCATTGAATATTTTCTAAGTCATGTAGAAGACTTGGAACATAAAAATGATTTGATGACTGAATCATAAAATAAGACCATTGGGTCTTGTGGTTTTAAATATGACAAATTATGTGTGATTGCAGTTTTTGTAGGGGACGTACAATCTTTTGGAACTGTCTTGAATGAGGTTGAAAGTTTCCAAGAAAATTATGATGGAGGATGCCTCTTGAATGAGGAAAACATTGACCTGTTGCAACAGAAAGAACTCATTGATGAATTGATATTTGAAGTTGTTACAAAAAGGGGATAATTCCTTGTGGAAGAAGAAGATGAAGTTCAGCCTGAAGAGCTGATATGTGAAATATCAGTTGAGGTTGTTGAGCTTTACATTTTGAAAATTGACAATTGGTGCATAAATATAGGGATTATAAGTGCCAAAGAAGTATAGTTCTCAAAAACTGTTACACAACATGGAGTTTATGAAGTATTTCTTTTTGAAAGCATAAGGAGAGAACATAAACTTACTCCTATGGAGATAGCTGAAACACATTTTTTTTTGGAAGACAATCAGATTGAAGAACACTCATTGAACCATAGTGACCATATAAAGGATGAAGCTAGAAATGAAGAGAATTGTGATAGAATTCTTACTAAATGTGAAAAGGAGATTGAATTGCTGGAGAAGTTGCTAGGAGAACGTGGCAATAGAAAATAAATGGTTACAATAGTACCTGAGAGTAGAATAGAGTCTCTAATAGTCATGGAGATAGAACAATGTTTTAATTTACAAAGCAATACTTTTTTTGTAGGTATAGTGAATAGCATTAATGAGTATGAGTTTGTGATAAAATATATTGAACATAGGTTGCTTGGAGATGAGATAAAATTTCAGAAGCAACAAAAGGGTAATGATGTAAGGGTGGTAGTAAGAATCCAACAACACCAAAGTGAAGGTAACCAACAATAGGTAAAAGGTAAAATTGAAGAACATAACAATTCTGAAATTTTTATAAAAGGAGAACTTCAGTTACGAATGTATAGTATTTTTTAGCGAAAGGATGAACTAGATAAAGAAATTGACAGGCTGTGGAAATTAATGGTGAAGAATTCCAAAGGAGCACATGGCAAGCTAAAGCTAACAGTCAGTTTGTTAGACTTATTGATTGAGAAGAATTTTGTAGGAAAGGAAAAAGGGATGCTACAGTATAAAGTGTGGAAACCTAGAGAAATGAAAAAGAGTAGCAACAACAAAGAAGGAAACATTAAGGATAATGGCAGCAGTAAGGTGTAACAAATGTTATGAAAGGTCACAGACAAAGGTTTGGGACCCTGGAGGTTCTCATCAGCATATGAAATCACATGATCAGGATATGATGAATGTTTTTTCTACTTTGGGAGTTTGATGCAGCAATATTTTTCTCTCAAGCCAAAACTAGCATATAACTCATGTTTGGGGTCTTGACATTTCTCCAAATGGGACTTGTCATTGTAAATATTTATTTTTCCTATGTTTTAAGAGGCAGTTTAGAAAGAAATGAGTAAAGATCAGATGTAATCGAATTTGGTCCATAGTGGAAGATTTAGAATAGGATTCTAAGACTCTTGTTGAGTCATTCTAGGATCTGTAGAGATCTTAGGAGATATTGAAGATATTTTGGATCTAGGATAAGATTTGAGGAGTAATGTTTGAATCTGAACTAAATTGAGTTTCCAGATTTTATTTGTATATGAATTATAAGTCTCGAAGGAATATAGAGTGAGAGTGGATGTAAGTGTGTGTGAGAACATGATGAGACATATAGGAGGAAAATTTAATGCAGGAAATCAGGCCAAGTATTGTATATATAGATCGATTAATGAAAGGAAGTTGTTTTCCATTGTCTCTGTGAATATTTAACTGATGAATTCTAGTTTGTATGCCTATCTCAAATAACAATAGGCTATCTAAGGATTTTTTGTTTTATTCTTTTTATGCTTTGTAAGGGGATTCAAGAAATGCATTGATGGTTTAAGTGCAGGGCTCACTTCTAAATGCGATCAAAGGGGAATCAAGCCTGGAGAGAAGATGGATTTGTGATTGGAAAGAGTGCCTTACAAGAAACCTGAGAGTAATTTCACATGATTTTCCCCATCTGAGTTGCAGAGGCGTCGACTAGTGCCATTGATTGTTTGAAGAAGCATTGAAACACTTCTTGCAGAGGTCATAGGATCAGATCAGTCTCAGAGGATTAGATGTTGTAATGTGATTTGAATCTACCCTCGAAATGTGTGGAGAGACAGATTATAGATTGTAATGTGTCATGGTCAGACTGTTGAAATCATTAAAGGGGAACAATTGAAATGGAATCGCTCCACTCTGAGCAAAGTTCTGCGTTGAATGATGGCCCCAGTTTGAAAAATTGACTATTGCGTTGTGTCTTATGCGTCGCAAAGAGCGCTTTTGAGGGGGGACAACCCTTGCCTATCTATGCATGGTTATTTATACGTTGATCCAAACTTTAGCTATGAGATTTGATCTGTCAACTGGAGCCGAAGATACCTATGGTGGATGCGAATAGTGCAGAGATCTTTAAAGAATATGACTATTTAGAAGGCATGAGAAAGCCCAAATAAAATTTACATTATAAGGTCGCACAATTATCACTCTCAGAGTTTATTTCATTATGTTTAGGAAGAATTTTAAGCATACAACATGGAGAAGTTTTTTCTGTTAGTTGTGAGGTAGGAAGCAATGAATCCCCTTTGAAGCTCTTTGACATTAATGCACTAACTGCTGATGACCAACATATGTAGCTTCTATTTTTTTTGGTAGGTCATCATATATATACACACATCTCCTCTAGTCTCTCAGTATTCTTTCGGTTGAAACTATATTGGAGAATATTTGGACAAAGGGCTTGAGGAGCTTCCCAAAACCATATCTACTGCATTGGGTCAAGTCCCTTTCCTGGAAGGCATTGGCACAATACTAAGGAATTCTTGTTGTCATTTATGTGGCGAATAATGAAATGGAAACCTAGTGATGTTAGGTATTGTTCTAAATTCCTTGCACTTCATGCAGTTGGAAGTTCTGCAAAGGCAATTTTTATATGAATTAGGGGATAGGAAGGGTAAAAGGTATCTTTCTTTAGACCATGAGTGTAGCCTAGTGTTTTAAGGCTATCAATCGAAGAAATAAACTTGGTAGGTCATAAAAAATAAACTTCTAAATACCTCACTCTATATATTGTGTAAAGTCAAGATCATGAAACAATACAATGCTATTTCCCTTCCTGAGAAACCTTTGCACTCTGCTGACACTCTCACTCTAATATAGACAAATTCGGTCCAATACTTAACCAATTCTCAGCCTCTGTCTCACTAGCCTTGCTTATGCATTATTGGAGGAATTTTGGCCTTATTAATAAGGAAATTCCCAAGAATTGATTGTGCAATTCCTTCAAGGCAACTGGATGACCTCATGCATGACCTATACAATTTTCTAACTATACAAATGATAGTTATCTTCCATTTAACCCCAATATCAACTGGGTCACTCTTAAAATTGATATGCAACAAATACTTATAGCGATTTATTAGTTATCTTATTGATCACTGCATGTGAATTAATTCATATTTAATTCATTGGAGATCTCACTAGCTCATCTATCAGTTAGAACTAGTTAAATTGATTTTAACTTAAATAATTGAGTTAAATAATTACAAGTCACAAATAACTCAACCAGGGCTCCTAAAAAGTAGGAGACAACCTACATGCCTCTAGTTTGACCTCCAACTCGAATTGACTGAGATAACTAAGTTTTCCTGACTCAGTTAATGCTTACAAGTTATCATGTGATGGAATTGAAATTTACTTCTAATTTTCAATATTCCTTATCATCATTTTCCAAACTCCCTCTCAAGAATAGAATAATTAAACTCTGTCTCGATCATGTACCTTTGGAATGTTCTGCATTCAACAATTTTATAGTTTTTTTTGCTACTGCAACTTCAGATCCTGAAAATTCATCCAAACTGAATCAGTATGATGCATTGGTCTCCGGAGTCTTTGAATGCTACTAGCTATTGCACTATCTACTGAAAATGGTGTGTTGATGCTAAATCTGCATCTGTGCCATCTCTGTTGTTTCCAACTCTGATCTTCGCTCCAGTATCTAACATATGTCACTCTAATATCTAGCTGCATCAGTAACCACTGATCCATCATGCTACTATGAAATATGGTGTCCCGTAGGAAGGTAATTATCCATGAGACAAAACATCTCAATGGACCCTGCCGAAATTTTTTCTCTTGGGATTATGACTTCACGTTGACCCACCTCTCACTTGGAGGTATGGCTTCATGTTCTCCCTCTACCCACCTGGCTCAAAATTCCACCCTACTGGAGGTCTCTTTCTGTGTGGATGCCTCCACTTGGTCTCCTCTTTGCTTTTCTAATTGTGGCTGCTCCAGAACTTTTTGAGGTTGCTTCTTAGGTTGCATGTTGAGAGGTAATTCATTCTCTCTATCAATCACCAAGTTTATAACCTTTTATTTCCTACTCCAAGTTTTGCATGCATTTGGTACCTCAAGTGCATGTAGGTTTTTAAATTACACAAGCTATAATTATCCAACCATCACAAAATTTTCTAAAAAAAGATTTGATTTTAAATGGATGATATCTCCCTCATCTGAGCTTTGATTCGACCTATTTTTTTTTTTGAATTTGAGTTTTTTTTTGCAAGGAATCCACACCTTCTATTTGTTTTTTTTAATTTTTTCAAAAAAATATTCAAATATGCTCTACAAAATCAACGCCCAGAAAAATCCTGCTCTGATACCTTGTAGAAATTCCACATATATTCAACTGATATTGTAATATGCTAAAACAAAATACTTGAATCTACTCTACAAATTGCAGAAACCAATTTCAATTGCACAATCACATAACAAGTAAGAGAAATAAATTACCAATTGCATAAAACATGCATCTGGGGAAAGAAAAAATTCAAAACCCCGATAACTGTATATTGGATAAACTCAATATCATGAAACAATACAATGTCATCTCCTTTCCTGAGAAACCTCTGGACTCTATTGACTGTCTCAATCTATTCTAGGAAAAATTAGTCCAATACTTAACCAATTCTAAGCCTCTATTTGACCAGCCTTGCTTAGGCATTCTTGGAGGAATTGCCACCCTATTAATAAGGAAATTCCCAAGAATTGATTGCGAAAATCCTTCAAGGAAACCTGATGACCTCATGCATGACTTGTGCAATTTTCTAATTATAAAATTTATAGTTATCTTCCCTTCAACCCCAATCTCAACTAGGTCACTCTTAGAGCTAACATGCAATAAAAATTTGTAGCGAATTGTCAGTTATATGATTGATCACTACATGTGAATGAAATAGATTTAATTCACTAGACCTCTCACTAGCTCATATCTGAGTTAGAACTAGTGAAACTGATTTTAATTCAAATAATTGAGTTAAATAATTATAGCTCACAAATAGCTCAACCTGGGTTGCTAAAAAGTAGGAGACACCCTACATGCCTCTAGTTTAACCTATAACTCGAATTAACTGAGCTAACTAAGTATTCCTGACACAGTTAACATTTATAGGACATCATGTGACAGAATTACAATTTAATCCTAATTTAATTAAGGAAAAATTAAACAAGAAGCCTCATGGGTGTTATTTTCAATATTTCTTGTTGCCATTTTCAATAGTGAGGGGTCGTCTGTAGTAATGATGGTATCGGGAGTTAGCATGGCTAGTTTAGCCAAACCTAAAAACCATCATATTAGTTGGTATCATACATTAAGGGAAAATGGTTTTTCTTGATATATTTACAACCCCATATCATATGAGATGAAACCACACAAGAAACATTTTTTCTTAATTTAAGTAATGCATGACAGGTAAAATATTAGTGTTTGTTTAATAGTTTTTCTTGGGAAAATTATATTCAAGTAATAAGATAAATCATTTTAAAATGAAAAAAAGGCTAATTTTGTAAATGGCCATAACGCCAATGAGTGCTTTGAAACTGACATTATAGAGCTCATCATTGTGTCTATGTGATATCATTGTAGTGGGTGACACTATTACAATCAGTGGCTTGTCACATGGAAATTTTCTAATATGCATGGATTCAAGCAAGATGATATTTAATAATGTGAGTAATCAACTATATTTTCAGGCTTTCACTATCCCAGGGCCTCACTATCCTCTATTGAAATGATCTATAGCGATATAGAAGTTTCATAAAGCTAAGAATCAACCTAAGAAATTTTTGTTTCAACTACTTCTTCTATTATTGGCTGTAGCTCTCGATATCTTAACCGTATCAAGCGGATGTATATTATTGGTCTCTTCCACCCACATATTCAAAAAATAAATCAAACCAAAGAAATAATAAATGTAGGAGCACTTCCAAAGGAAGAGATGCATAGGAGGAAGGGTAATAAGTTGCAAGTTTTTCAAATGACATGGTAATTATTCACAACAATTGAGACCGTGACTAGGTCAAGGATGACCATTACGAGGGAACCATGGATGATGAAATAAACCAATAATGGACATAACTAGGAAACTACTGATTCCCTCCTCTTTCATGATCTGTTATAGTTATTGCTTCAACTGATAGATCTCTCTATAAGCAAGGTGTTAGTGGATTTATCTTTGCCTCCCTTTATGTGAAGTTAGAAATATTAATTATTATATTTAAATTTATAGAACTATTATATAATATTATCAAGTAATATGAATTGATACCAACCACTAATGATAAATTAACCATACCCAACTACCCAATATCCAACCTTGCAAATTGAACTATGCCACTGAGGGAAGGAATGTTACAATGTATTACGATGTTATTCTAATAGCAATAAAATTTTGGTTGTTTCATATAAAAATAAAAATATTTGGTGCTTCATATGTAGTCCTTTATATGAGTTTATGGTGTCCTAAAAAAAAAATTGTCATAGCCACATTTCTTCCTTTCATTCCTTTTTGTTTGATTCAATGGTTTCTTTAGAAAAGCACAATAATGAAAAAAAAAGGTGCAAAGGCTAGGGATGAAAAGAGCATAAAAATATCGAGATAATTCATATTATCAGCTTAAGATCAACCCTCTAGTTATCCATTTCTATTGGTGGATCATCAACTCAAACCCTCTGGTAAATTCCTCTTTGATCATTTCAAAAATCAAGGAATAATGATGATTTGATGCATCGTTTTCAGAAATGGGGGCCTTTATATAAATAAACCTCTGCACATGAAAATTTTAATAGAAATGAAAATTATGGTCATAGTTGCAATGATGATGTCGGTGGTGGTAAGAATTTTTATAATACTGGATTCATTGATATTGCATCAAGCATGGGAAGCAACGAGGAAAATTCCATTGGTGTGGGCAGTGGGCTTGGAGGGAGGGAAGAGACACTCAACCACAAGGAAACGTTGGGGAATTTTCATTCATTTTATGATGAAAGAATAGTGAGAAGAATACCTTTGTCCTTGGTGTTTAAAAAAAGGAAGTGGAGAAATATTTTTTTTACCACTCAACAAATATTCGATAAGTGCAAAACTCTGAGTAATGCGCAACAAAAAAGTAGAGTAGTGCACAATAAAATTACAACTCAAATTTCCAGAATGAGCACGCAAGAAAATTTACTTTGATTATATATTGATGAAATAAAAATATGTTTTAAAATTTAAATGGATACTTCAGCTCCTTGCATCACAATGAAAAAAATATTTTTTTACAGATGTTTACCAACACTATTTTTACAGGCAATAGAAATTGGTTTTTATGCACTCACTTATTTTCGCTCTAAACACTTGAAATTTCAAGCTACAAAATAAAATTATATGTCATTAATTATCTAAAAATTAAATGCATTCATCTATTATATAAGGTTAAATTTCAACTCATTAAAACTATATATTGAAACAAATTCATAGTACATATATTTATTGCACATGTCCTCCTTCTTGTGCAGTAAAATCAAACATTACAACGACACCAACTATGTGTAGGTATTATCAGAGATTTGATTGATGAATCCAATTTAGGGATATGGGACCTTGTACACTATTCATAATTTCATTTACTTCACATTCCTTCAGCCAGGAACCAAAATTTACAATTTGATTTCTCAATACTTCTAGGTACGATGAGCTATCAATGCGTTTGAATATCTCTGCAAACTTCTATTGTGACTTTCAATGTTGCAAAAAAATTTCTCCATTGTTGATCAGCTCTATAATGAAATGATACTTTTTGTCAATGTGCTTTCTTATTTTGTGAAAAAATGAATTTTTGGACAACATAATTGTTGATATGTTATCACAATAATTTTTTGTTGTTCCTCTTTTTTCATCCCCTAAATCCTGCAACATTTTTCTCATCTAATTTTCTTTACATGTTTCCCATGTTTTTGTGACATATTCAGCTTCAGTTGTGCACATTGAAACTATTGGTTGTTTCTTGGAATCCCATGAAATGACTCCCAAACCTAAGTGTAAACAATAACCTGATGTGCTCTTTTTATCATTGGCACTTCCTGCCCAATCACTATTACTATTTCCAACCAACCGAAAATAATTTCTTATAGCGCACAGATGCCATATCCTTTAGTTCCATTAGCAGACCTTGATATTCTTTTATATTATTTTCAATGTTTCTCCTTTGGTGTCTCCATGAACCTTGAAACAAAAATCACTACATACAGTATATAAGTCCTAGTTGTAGTCAAATACATCAAAATTTCAACCATACTTTTGTATATTGTTGGAATTACAATGTTGCGACATTATTCCTTAATTTCAAACCCATCATTGTTGGAGTTGGAAAAGGCTTGTTGTCATACATTTTGAACCTCTTCAATATGTTTGTTACATACCTTTTTTGAGAAATAAAAATGCCATATTCCATTTGCTTGGCTTCTATGCCTACAAAATACGTTAACAATCCCAAATCTATCATTGCAAACTCACTCTTCATGACTTCATTGAAATAAACAATGACGAGTTCATCACTCCCTATGAAAATTAAATCATCTACATATAAAAACACAATTAAAATCTTACAAGATCAATTTCTTTGATGTAGAGTGTTGACTCACCATCACATTTTCTAATCCAACATCTAAAAATCATGTTTTTATTCTACTATACCATGTGAAATGCTTGCTTCAGACCATAAATAAATTTCTTTAGTATGTACACCTTGTCTTCTTTCCCTTAAACATCATAAATACGTGATTGTTTCACATACACTTCCTATTTTAACACTCCATTAAAAAAAGGTATTTCACACTACAAGAAAAAAGGACATTGGTGAGGGGTGAAAATGGTCACCATAAGATCATAGGTGAGGGTCAAAAGAGCCTTCGTCACCAAAAATTGAACGTCACCAAAGGTGGCGTCACTGAAAGTATAGGTGTTGTGGTGACATTCAAGGTTCGTCGCCAATAATGATTTATAGTGACAGACAGTGACCGTCACCATTTGATATGATCAATGGTGATGGAAAATAGCCTCCATCACCAAAAAAATAAACGTCACCAAAGGTGGTGTCACCGAAAGTATGTGTTGTGGTGACATTCAAGGTTCGTCACGAATATTGATTATAATTATGGATAGTGACCGTCACCATTTCATATGAACAACAATGATTTTTTGTGATGGACCTTTCATGGCCGTCACTATTGGTGCATATATATGGCGACGTTCATTGACCATCACCATAAACTCATTGGTGACATCAAGGTCCGTCATGAATAATGACTATAATGACAAACAGTGACCCTCAACATTTCATATCAACAACAAAGATTTATGGTGAGGGACCTTTAATGGTCGTCACTACTGATGCGTATATATGGTGGCGTTCGTTGACCGTCACCATTTCATATTTTGGTGAGGGTCGAAAAATGTCACCATAAAATTATTGGTGATGGTCAAAAGAGCATCCATCACCAAAAACTGATCACTGTCATTCCCTATGAATATCAGGATATGATGGAATCGAACCACCAACCTCCTTCTTGTAAAGCAGGTTCTCTTCCATTGAGCTAGCACCCTTTAAAGAATTAGACTTTAAACTAGCAATTGCCCCTAAAGGTGCAAATATACACCAAAGGAATAGAAAATCTAGGAAGATCAAAAGTTGCTAGAAATAATATGTTCAATATACATAATAAAAAGACAATAAGAATAACATTTTTTATAATCTAAAAAAGCTTGTACTACATAGGAGAATAACTAGAAAGCACAACTATAAATTTGAATCACAACATAACAATATCAAATAACATGCAACAGGAAAGGAAAAACTCTGCAGTTTGAGAAATGTGAACAATCCATGGGCATGTTCTTATATATTGATATAGATAACGAAATAGAAATCTAGATTTACGAAATTCAAGTATCACACAAGAATGCCTTGAACAAATATCAATATGTAAAATAGTATTTTTTGCATTTGGATTTACCTTGCAGAACCTCAGGAATTTTTTTTTACAGAAACAGTCAATAAACATAACAACATGGACCTCAGGATTAATTGTGCAGGGGATAAAATATGAAGGTAAAACACTAGAGAAGTATTCAAATAAAATGATGAAAAGCGTATCTAGAAAGAACTGAGAACCCTCTGAAGTAAACCGCACACATTTATCATCGTGACTAGTACACTTGCAAAAAAAGATTAGAATAAATTATGAACTATTCCACCAAAAAACAATGAATTTTTCCACTAAAATATAGTTTCAAATTAATCACTAGCATGACACTAACTTCTCTGCAAAAATAGAGAAGTTTCAAGACAATGTATAATAGCTTGCATGGAAATCGTGTTGATAAAACCTTCCAAGGAATAAGACCACAGTAGTCAACAAGAGTGCCATCATACTTAATACTATCAAAGAGTGGTCAATAGCAAAAGTGAATTGACGAACCTTCATAACTTGCATTGGTTCCTTATCCTTCATCCAACCCTAAAATTTTAGACCAAGGTTAACATTTTGAAGGAAAGTTAAGAAAAGTCACATGATCTTGTGAAATAATATTTTTATCGCTAGCATTAAATATAATGCAAAAATTTTGCACAAACAAAGCATCATTGTCTAAAGTGAAGTAGTAAGTGATGATTAAGACTAATTGTGGGCTTAGAATTGTTTTTCGTTTTTTTTTTTTTTGAATTGTTAGAATTACCATACTTAGTAGCAGAGGCATTCCCACCATGGATTGGGAAGTCGACAACAACCACTTATGTAGCTGGGAATGTTGACTATAATCATTTTAACCTTCTCCTTCCTTTTGCTCAGCCACTAAAATATGTGTTGAGAACTCTTTGCTTAAGACATCCCTCATTAGAATGGTCAGACCATTAGTGATAATAACAATATTCTCCTAACATTTCCACTATCATTACAATTGCTTTTGGGCTAAAACTTAGACTTATGGGTATCTTTTTCATGCCTTGTAAACAAATGAACATGACAAGGGGAAGGAGCATAAGAAGAGGGATTAGAAAACATCCACTGAGCGGAGCTTGAATCATTGTCAATGATGCTCCATATTTAAGGATCGCTTCTGTAACTTCCTTTCAATATTCAAGGCAAGCCAGAAATCCTTGCTCCAATGAAATCAGTGCATGCAAAGTCCATCTTGTGTTGAATATGATAAAAGGGACACTTGATAAAATTGAAAAATTAATCCCCGACGATGAATTTTTCAATATACTAATGAAAAATCAATACCAGCAATTATGAGAGAGGCAACCACTACTAAATAGCTCCTTCCTAAGAGGTTAGAAACATTTTCTAATAACTAGTTTGTAGAAGCCATCTAAATCACCCAACCGGCACCACATTGCACACAACGTGTTGAGTTGTGGGAGAAAGAATCTTAAATTAGAATGCACCCTTTTGTGAGAGTAACGGCATTTTGGAGAAACAAAAATGCCTCTGATAAGTGATATACCTGCTGGAGGTATAGAAATGCTGCCAGTAGATCAGGAGTTTGGTCCAGACCCCAAGAGATATCTAGGGAACAACACCAAACCCGATTAGCTATGAGGTTATGGAAGAAAAATTGAGAAGGAATGTGAAGGAAAAAGTCTTGCAATCAAACTAAACTCACATGATAACTAAGAACCAAGAGTGACAAATTTCTGGATAGTTCCTTAGTCTAAAGAGGCTAGAAGCTCATGCAACACTAGAAGGTTATTTCATTGGGAAAAGAGAATGTTAGATGCATCTTGCAGATGCAAAATACTCTTGCACATGATGGGAAAAAGGGCTTGCAAAAAGATGCCCTGTGTGCAGCATCAATGCACACAACATTCTCTTTTTCCCAATGCACTAACCTTCTAGTTGTGGACAAATAACACTTGGGTCAGAGTGGCAAGGCTTTCAGTAGCAGGCACTTACCAAATCTTCCACAATTTGTGTTATTGTACTAGAACTAGATCTTGGACCTATGCTAAGATCTGAGGTGTTTCCATTGCAAGACATCAAGCAGCATCATTAGCATTGAGAGCTGGCAAACTTGAGAAACACCTTGACCAGGGAGAAATAGTCAGAAAGAAATGAACAAATAAAATAATAATAACTCTAGAAGATTATAAATAGAAAACCCTGCTATCACTGCACTGGAGGTGCACGCCTTCACTTTTTTATTTTTCATTATAATTTTCACAAATTCCCTCCAGTCCTAGCCTAACACATTTTTTCATTTAGAAACAGTTAAAGCCTTTTTCATTTGGTCACATATGAATCCCAATGGACAACTGGTATTATATATGCCATACATAACAATTAGGAAGCCAAAACAAGTAAATGTAATGTTTCAACTATAACTTCTTATCATGAAATGCTAGTTACAATGACAACAATGGTATGCCAATTGCATAAGCCCTATGTATCTCCTGTGGAAAGGCTGATTGTAATCCCCGTGTGAACCAAAATCTCAATAAATAGCAACATAAAGAACTAATATGCAACGGAATTGTTGTAGAAACTATTTTCTAAATGGGAAATGTAGTGAATTATGGAATAGCATATCATGCGTACTACCTATTTAGTTGCTTACCCTGTAATATCATTTTCAGTTTCTTTAATATTTGGGTACACTGCTCATTTTATCTAGAATTACAGTGAGATAGTTGTCTGATAGTTGGTCATATTACAGTAGGGATAAGAAATCTAATTTTTGACTAAAAATGAGAGCAGGGCATAAGGAAAATCATTTCCACAAGGTAAAATTATGATTGACAACTTCTTACTATAATGTATATTATTTGGAGTTAAAAACAAACTATGATTATTTGTGGTAATGCTATAGATGTTGGAGAATAGACATTCAAGAAAGTATTGTCACTGTAACATGTCTACAATGTAGCTGTAGATGCCTTTTCACCTTGGTTTCTATTCTCTTCAATGGCTTGTAGTGGTAGCATGATGTGTGCATTATATATTTGCTTCGAATTTTCTAGCGAACCTGGTATTTTCAAGAGTGTCATAACCTGTTAGGAAAGAATTTTTTTTTTCATAAGAGGCATTCCTAGAAAAAATTGGTCAAGAGACCAATCTTCAAGACAAAATTATAATATATATTGTGACTTCTCAAAATATTGAAACTTATTCACTGGTTCATACTTCACTAATCAGTCAATAATGCAACAGCCTTCAGAAACCAAAACATAGTGGTGACTTGTAGGTCATGTTTGCATTATGCTAGTAACAAGCTTAGTCTATTCAGAGGCCTACCAATGCAACAAAAGAGATTTACATAGAATCTTTCCATGTGCAATATTGGAATTGTAGGAGAAATGAAATAGTTAGTTTATATATCTTCAGTGATTTTGAATTAGGAAAGAAGCCCTTAAAATGTACATCCACCATAAGACTAGGCCAAGTTCAATCTAGTCAAGTGTGTTGCTACTTGCACACACTTTTTATTTATTTTGCTCATCTTAGGCCTTAGAAAACTAACATAGTAAATTTATAAGAGTTCCCAAAATAAGTGTCTAAGTGATATGGAAGGCATGTGAGAAAATTGAAGTTGGCCTATCCATGTTCACCCATTATTGGGCTTCTTTAGGATTAATAGTTGAGGAAAATTTTTCAGCACCGTGGGACTAAGAAAGTATGCCAACTTTGCAACACCATGAGATTCATCTAGAATTTTTGAACTGATGCTGACTATTTTACCATATTGGTAGGATACAAATTATCAACATCTTAGTATCATGTTGCATGAAGAATTGACTTGAACCTAAGTATTTGAGGCAACTGATACACTGCCCAAATCATGTCCTTTAGGAGACAAAGTTTTCACATTGAGTGTGTCAGAGAGCGAATGGGTATCATGTTCACATGGATTGATACATTATTCCAATTTATATTTTATTATCTTTTCCTAAAGGCTAATATCAGTAAATGCGAACATGAGAGTGGGTGCCCTCACATTTGAAGAGATAAATCTAGAGGGATTGTGTTAAAGACAATTTAAGTTCATCATTATACCCTCATTCTTAATGGAAATAAACATTTCATATAATTCATGTCATATGTGCCCAAGGTTTGAAAAAACTAAAGTTTAAACTCCCAACATGTCCTTTATGAGAGTGGGAGCCCTCACATTTGAAGAGACAAATCTAGAGGGATTGTGTTAAAGACCATTTAAGTTAATCATTCTACCCTCATGCTTAATGGAAATAAAAATTTCATATGATTCATGCAATATGTTCCCAAGGTTTGAAAACACTAAATTTTAAACTCCTAGGATCTCATCATTCCCTCTAGTTGAAGGAAGAGGAAATTTGAAAAGAAACATTGATCTCCTATAGTGACTCGTACCTTTCTTATTTCACCTTTGCACTTGAGAATTTGATGGCTTAGGATTTGAACCTCAAATTAAGTGGTAGATTCAACATATAGTTGTGGTTATTTTACCTTTTTGGAAACCATGCAATGATGAGTGCTTTCTATGTCCAATATTATAATGATCCATTTCACATGAATCTCTTAGCTTTCACTGTCTTAAGATTTTTGAATATTGATCTTATTAGAAATTGTAAGTTAAAGGTAATTGTTATTGCAAAATCTAGCACCCCTATGGCATCATAGGTATGGGCACCTCAACTTGACCTATCTCTCTCAGTTGGCATGAGAGAAACTAGTATATGGACTTCTGAACATTATGTAGAAGATCCACAGAGTTTGCAGAGATTGTCAGGCAGGGAAGCTACATTGAATACCATTTTATGAAGGACAAGCTTGGAGAGCGTAGAGGGTCCTTCAGTGGTACTTTTAGACATATTTGGACCAATGAACATGACAACAACCATTGGTGCTAGGTAATTCCTTCAGTTTGTTGATTATTTCAGTAGAAAAATGTGGGTATATTTTCTATAATTAAAATATGATGTGTTTAATGAATTTCAAAAGTTCAAAGCATTAATAGAGAAATAGTTAGGTTTTCATATTGTCTCTCTTATATATGGTACTGGTGGGGAATTATACTTAAAATATTTCAATAAATTTTGTGCTAAACATGGGATCCAAACACAATATACTACACCTTACACTCCACAACAAAATGTATTGGTTGAGAGCCAAAACTATACTATCACAAAGATGGCTAGGTTTAAGTTACAGAGGAATTCTATTCCAAATAGGTTTTGAGTTGAGGCAATGTTCACAATAGTATACCTATTGAATAGATCTCCCATGATGGCGATGAAGTAGAAGGTCACAAAGAACCATTGTTTGGAAGAAATTCCAAGTAAGTCATCCTAAAGTTTTTGGTTCTATTTCCTACACTTGGATTCTAGCTAAGAAGATAACCAAATTAGATCCAAAGAGCAAAGCTAATGATTATAGCGTACAACAATAGTATAAGTTTTATAGTTGATTGATATTGACACTGATAGGGTAAGCTTCAATAGTGAAATTTTTGTTGATGAGGAGTTTGGACCTTTCCAAACTTCTTACTTACAAGCTGGAATGGGTTGAGGATTCAAGTGTCAAGCTTCAGGTACCTGCACTTGAAGGGGGGTGGAAAATTTTGAGCATGATGAGTCTCCTAGACTAGTAATTTATGATATATATATAAGTGGTACAGGTCATGGTGACAATACTGACTTGGATGAGGAAGATCACAAGAAGAGACCTAAGTCATGGCACAACACCATTAGATATGTTTGAGTAAGAAAAATGATCAAGGGATGATTATTTAGTGGAAAGAGAAATTAGAGAACATAGTCAACTTTGCTCTTATGGTCAATATTAAGGAAATATATGAGTCAAGATGTTTGAGGAAGCACAAGGGAGACCGAATTGGAAAAGAGCCATGGTAGTCAAATATGAGAGTTTGATGAAAAAACAGACTTTTGGTCTCACATCACTTCCATTAGGGAAGAAACCTAGTAGCTGCAAAGGGATGTACAATATCAAGTACAAGTAAAATGGTACATTTGACAAGTACAAAGTATGGTTGCTTGCATAAGGGTGTTATTAGCAATAGGGCATTGAATATGAGGATACCTTTGCTCCTAAAACAAATATTAGAACCATCCAACTTGTTCTAGCCACGCTAGCACAATTTCGTTGGAGGGCCCATTGTAAGGATGTGAAAAGTGCCTTTCTTAATGGAGATTTGCGGGAAGAAGTCTACATGTATCAACCATACTGTTTTTAGGTTTCAGGGAAGGAGCATCTAGTCTACAGACTGAAGAAGGCTCTGTATGGTTTAAAATATGCACCTAGGGCATGGTATATCAATATTGATAGGTATTTGGATGAACAGGGGTTCTAGTGGAGTGCTTCAGATTCCAACATGTATGTGAAAAGAGTTGGTAATGTTATCATCTTTCTGTTCCTACATGTAGATGATATCATTATCATACGTAGTGAGGCAAGTTCAATAACACATCAAATCCAATATGAGAATTTTTTTTGACTTGATAGATCTAGGCCTCCCACACTACTATCTAGTTGTAGAAGTTTGGAAAATAGGTAACAACATTTTTGTCTCACAAAAAAAATATGCTAGGGAGTTTGTTGGACAAGTTTAGAATGATAGATTGCAAAGTATCGTCTACACCTATGGAGAAAGGGTTTGAAACTTTCAACCAAAACTGACTCTAAGGCAGTCAATGAGTCAATGTACAGGCAACTAGTTGGTAACTTGATATATCTTAGAGTCCCTAGACCTGATTTGAGCTTCGCTGTGAACTTCATTTCTAGATTCATGATAATGCCAAAGATAGAGCACTAGACAACAACAAGGTGAGTGCGGAGATATGTGAAAGGGACACTTGACTTCAGCATTTTCTACAACAGAAGAAAAGACCCTAGCCTGTGTGGGTATACACATTCAGATTGGGAAGGTTCTCTTCATAATAGAAAATCCACTTCTGGATATGTTGTTAGCCTTGGCATAGGTGCAGTCACATGGACCAGCAAGAAGTAGCATGCACAAGCTAGAAGCCCTTTTGTCAATAGAAGAAAAATATTGAGTAAAGAGAGAAGCATGCTAGGTAGTTTGGCTCAAGAGGATGCATTGAAATGAAACAAACATAGCCAAGACCCCTGTGATGTGAGAACCAAGGCTTGATGAAACTTGCCAAGCATCTGGTCTTTCGCAAGCATACCAAACATGTTGAGGTATATTACCACTTCATCACATAGCTTGTAGAAGATGGGTCTATTGAATTATAGTATTGTCCTATAAAGAATCAAACTGCAGACATTCTCACCAAGGGTTTGGGTCCTGAAAAATATGTCAAATTATGATATAAGCTTGGTGCAGTTAGTAGGTTGACCATTAAGGGAGGGTATTAAAGTAAATATTAGTTCACTCTTCAATAATGGTTAATTAGGTACTAGATTTAGGCACTAATAAATTCAGATGGACTTTAGTTTATTTTACGTGTTTGATGTCTTATTTCACTTTAGTGTGTATTTCGGTCTATCTAACATTCATAAAGTGGATTGAATCAACTCTATTGTAGCCTGTATAAGAAAGATTTTTCTTTCTCACTATTAACTTAAAGGCACATGACATCAATGAAAAGAGCAGTTTTTGTAATTGCAAGACAAAATGTTGTTCTTGCAAAGTGGAAGGCACATGAAAAAAAGGCCCTTTATCCGTCCTTTCCTCAGGTACAAGAAACCCAAAATATTTTCTCATATTTTTTTTGTATTTTTCTCCAACGACCCCAATGACTCACTTCACTTTCCTTAGTTTGAAAACAAAGAGAAATAGGCCTTTCCCAACCTTGTGAGAAAGGTCTTACTTACAACAAATGAAATGACCCCAACTCCAAACCTTGTGAACAATCTTCCCCAGTATAAAAATAAAGAATCCTGCAACAATAGTAATATCAAATAAAAAATTGGCTTCCAATTTAGAATCCAAATGAAGTAGAAACTATTTAATTTCTAGACAAGACCCTTCTCTAAGGTAGTTTAACTTGCCTTTGAAAAAAAAATGACAAGCCACCCAATAATATTTGGAATGGAAGCCACTAATAATGCCTGCATACAAACATATAAGAGATTAAACCTACCAAACTGAATCAAAAGGATGAAATCCGTAGGAAAAAAAAAAAAAATCTTATTAAGACCACATAAACGAGGGGACTACACGGATTTTCCCCATAACAAGCTGATATCTATTTGAAATAATAATTTATAATATCAAAAAAAAAAATAGTAATTAAGATAAATCCAAGTCTTCTTGAGAAATGATAGGGTTGGAACTTGATATACATTGTATTAAGGGCACTTACGCCTTTCTGTCCAGTATAATCAACAACCAGTCCACTGACTCTTGCACCCACATTGGCTCCCATGTTTGATAAGGATCCAAATAAAGAGAACTGACACAGAATTCAACATGTTTTAGGTCACAATGGGCCTTTCTGTAGTCTCACTGGGAAATATTAATCACTTTAACCCAATAGGCAACAATTGAATTTTTTTGTGGTAGCATTCAGAACTTATGGACTTGATTGCATTGGAAAATAGTAAATGCACCAAAATAGATATTAAATAGTTCCATGAATTTCTTAAGAGATGTATGATCATCTGTGTATTTATCCTAAAATTCTGACTAAAATACATGCCCTTAAAAATCATCTAACAGTGAAAACATACCTGAGACAAGGTTAAATCAAGATCATCAATGATCCCATTTTGAGTAGGCGATGAATATTAAACCGGTTACAACATTACTTTTCCAGAATCGTGAGAAATTTAATCAACCCTTCCCTATTTTGAAGACTAAAAGATATTAAAGACAAAGGTTGAGAAGCAAACTAAGAAATAAGAAAAATAACTTACATAGAATCCAAACTCCATAGGCCCCAAGTAAACAATATTTGTACAAAGTATTGCAACAAGAGAACTCCTTTTCCCCTTTACCAATAGGACGACTAGATTTTGATCTGCTATGCTGAATAATTTTTTCTGAAAGATGCTTCTTCACATCTCTACTATCAGCCTAGTTTCCTATCTCCAAATCATTTTTGTATGCCATCTGGTTCTCAAGGGTAAAAGTCCCAAAGACAAAATTTCTTTCAAATTTAATGCCAAATTACTGAACTCCACCTACACAAATCAACCCATGAAAACCTTTAACAGTAGCACATGATGATGATAGACATGAATGCTAGTAGATAAATCTCATAGTTGGGCAAATAGACAATGATAATTCAACAATACTGTGATGTACATGATTATGGTTTTGAACAATATCATAGCAATCAAGCAACAAATAATCATTCAGGCTAATTCATCAATACATGGAAAAAGTTCATTTACAATTTTTTCCAGTAGATGCAAACATATATTTTCTGGAATGATGTGACAGGAGCCTAGAATAAAAATAACACCAACAATGATATCACTGAAACCTAAATGGAGCATATTGAAGAAATCAATATGCTAGCTCCCAATAAATTATTTTTCTTTTGAAAGAACAAAACTTATTCAAATGCCTGCTGTACAATGTCCAGTTGCTGCAAACGATATTTTTCTGGAACAATTTGAGAGAAGCCTAGAAAAACAAAGATACCAACAACAGTATCATTCTAGAAATGTAGCATATTGCAGAACTCATTTTGTTAGAGCCCAGTAAATTCTTTTTCCCTTATGAACAAAAAAACATACTCAAATGACCACCCTACATAAAAATGCAGATCCAATTGCAAATTCACAACCAATGGTATATTTGAAACATGCCAATTAAACCAAACCCCCGATCTTACAATTTGAAACATGACAATCAAATGAAACACCCAATGCAATACGACTGTTAGGAAACCACCATTCTCATGGAAGGGAGGAATGATCAGTATCTAGTGGGTTCAAAGTCGATTCAAAATAAGATACTTATGCATAGGAGGAGGAACCATATCCATATGTGCTAACAATGACTTGATTAAATGGTAGTGCCATCCATATGCAGAAATAATGGCTGCTCTCAACATTGAATTTTTCCTACAACCATAATCAACTTAGTTTTGAAGATCCATTAGATTCCACTTGAATGAATTCAAAAAAACTTCCAAATAAGATGCAGAGCATAGCTTACAAAGGGCAGATTCAAAGACAAAATAAACCATATTTTGATGACCTCGTACAGTAACAAAATGGAAATAGAAACTCACAAAATCAAGAAAACCCAAACAAGAAAAAAGAAAGAAGCATAAAAAACAAATGCAATATTGTAGTTACCTCTTCCAATAGATACACAAAATGGGTATTTTTCTTATATGAGAAGATATACCTAATTCAACCAAAGTAGAAAACACTATCACGGATGGAGATACAAATACTGCCTTGTGGGATTCTCCTCTGCTAAATATCATAGGCAAATTTAACACATTTGAAGAATTCCCAAAACTCACAATTCCAGTCTATCTTTCCTTATAACCACAATTTCATTATAACCGCAATTTGAGATAACTAAAACTTCAGATAAGGTGAACACATTGTACTAGCAAGGCTGGAGCTGATTATGTTGTTGTTTCTCTCATGGAAGACGTTAAAATGGCCAAGAAAAACCTAAGATCATGCATCCAAACACTATGTATGCATGAAGTGCTCCTTGTACAAATCCATCATAGTTCTAAGGCCCACCGGAGGAGAAGTAATGTTCTCTATCTATAAATTTCATCTACATTAATCCTATTCAAGTCATGATTAGATGCTAAGAGGTAGTGGAATAGGACAAAGTTCCAGGGACTAATAATGGAATAATACAACCAAGCCAACTAGTACAAAGGAAGTTTCAAGATTATAAATCATAATATTTAGTTTTTCAAAAAAAGGAATTTGTTAAGAAAGGAATGTGTCTCAGAATGGCACTAGGGTTTAAAATGTGCATCAATTATTTCTACTCTGTATTAATTCATTGGTCGATGATTGTTATCCTACAGTTCTTGCAAATAGATAAATTGTCTTGGAAAATTCTCCTGATATAGATAGATTTGGTGTAGAGATGCTATTTCATTTTTTATATGTCATTGTGGCATGAAACTAATTGACGTTCAAAGGCTTGAACTCTGTATATAAATATGATGGATAAATTATTACTCCCTTTTAAGTTACTGCCTAATTTGTTGTTGAGGCTATACTGTTTGTGTATTCAACATTACCACCAAGGATTCTGAATCAGGGTGAAACTGGCTTGGACCAACCAGGCCATAGTGAGACCACATGTAGCTAAACATACATATCTAAGCAACATGGATTTACATTTAAGCACTTAGCTTTTCCTACTAAATGTCTAAAAAACATGGGCATGGAAATCTTCTTTGTTGTTTGCAAACTCCTTACAACACAAATAGTTGAATTTTAGGCCTGTCTTTATAGAAACGACTATAGCTTAATGTTAGACTTGACTATATAATATTCAAGGGAGATTTCAACCCATTTTTGGTATAGATTAACTTCTTGGGATTGAAGTAAGCTAGACAGGATGGCAATTGATAGTAGAAAAGCATTAGAGCAGAAGCCACTAGTTGGAGGGAGCTATAAGCTATTGCCTAGGATTTTTTGTTGGGCCCATGTTGTGATGTGTTCACTTGTGGTATTGATTTTGAGATTGACCTATGAATAGTATTCATGGAATTAAATTTTGTTTATTTGCTAAAATGGAACTCCTGGCAAAGATAATAGTCAGGGACTTGAACAAATCCATCTTTGAATGCAGGCCTAGCAATGAAATCTGTCACCCTAACATTCTTAAATATCCACAAGGGAATTTTTGATGCTATCAGTGCAATGTATTTTCTTCATTAACCATCCAGTAATTTTTCTGCTACAAATTTCTTTATGTGCCTATATCCATGACAATATTTCAATCCATAAAAAATGACAATTCAGCTGTCTGGAAGAATATAAAAGGGATTAGAAATTGTAGTAAAAAATGTTACCACGCTATCATAAATATTTAATTGATTATTTATTCAGTTTCTTCATTCATCATGGCCCTCTCAATCCCATGCCAACAGAATGGGGTACCTCATATGATATATGAAGCCTTGCAAATGTGGGCAAATAGTAAATCTTTCCAGTGAAAGTGGTTTAGCAATCACTTTTCTTCAAGCTTATTTCTGGTCAAGGGCTTTCACTCTAATATGCGATGGGGAGGAAGAAATATGTACCTGCTCCTTATGAAATTTTCTCCATCCCAAGAACTCATTTTTAGAGTTTCAATTCCATGACAAGTTGAAGTGAATATCTCCATAAGTGATTTCTATTTTATTTTTTTTAACTATGACGAATAAATGATTGACTGTGTTCATTCTTGGTAGTTCTAAATGTTGTTTCTCGTGAAACACAGATTGCATTAACCCTGCTCAGTGCAGAGTCTTTGTTATTATCACGAAGAGAAAACTTTCTGATTTTAGACATAAACATAATTACTTCATGATGAATATTAGCTACCTGCTCTTTCACAGCATCAACCTTCTCAGGCCACAAAGGAAGTATTATTATTTTGTTTGGAAGCTCACAACCATACCCTTCTTGGAGGTCTTTAATGCCCAGCTTTTCATCTATCCACTCTGGAACGATATATCCAATTTTGGTTCCAGGTGGAGGTATCTCATTAAACCTTATCTTATATCCATTGTTGCATATGTAAGGAAATAAAACACTCTTAAAACCAATCCCTAAACATATAGAAAGGTATAACACATCATCTCAATAGCAATGGCCCAGAGCTCTTAAACCTAGTCTCTGCATATCCCGTCTTAAGCTGCTACTATTGTTGTTCATAAACTGAATGTTGACTTAACTAATGGTGTTGCGGCATAAATTCATGTTTAATATAATACTAATTTTTCCTCGAGTCATTATTCAACTCATTAATTTGTTGAAGTTGTGGCATTTGTTGTTCATGAAACTCTACTTGTAATTGAACAACTTGTTGCTACTTCTGTTACTGTTGTTGCTAGATTTGTTGTTGCTGTAGTAGTAGGGAGTGTTGAATATGTCATTGCTGCTACATGTTTACTTGTGTTTCTACTATAGTAAGTGAAGTTGCACCATCTTTCAAACAGTGAAAAAGATGAATAGGAAGAGTCGGCATAGGTAATCTAATTGATGATGCACTAATTCATTGAGTTGTATCTAGGCAGGGGCTTTGAATCTCTTTGTTCTTTGTTGGGATGCAACAACTTAGCATCTCAAGGATTGTAATTCTTTCTTTTTACAACAAATCCTCAATCTTACTGGAATTGTTGGGGTAACTGATGCGAGTTCTCTGGTGGTGCAATCTAATATCCTCTATTTGGTTATGAACTGTAATTCTTTCCTTTTGCAACAAATCCTCTATCTTGCTGGAATTGTTGGGGTAACTGATGCGAGTTCTCTGGTGGTGAAATCTAATATCCTTTGTTTGGTTATGAACAGGAGACTTCACTTTCTCTACCAATTTTGATCCCAGCATTTAGCATTCTTCACAAGTCATTGAAACTCTGGTTTGGTGGAACCATTTGGCATGCCAATGCTCAACATTCTTGAGGATGCATGGAAACTTTCCATGGATAGTAGCCTCAGGACCTTTGCTATGTGTGGAATCTCTATAGTTCAGTAAAAACAAAAGGCTACAATTCTGAGGTTAGCATTTATTGTAATATATATTGAAGAATGGCTATGTAGGCAAGACAATAGATTCTTGGAAGCAAGCCATCAATCATATAGTTTTTCTTCAATGTCATCGGTGTGTTCATAATTTAAATGAAACAGACCAGTTGTAACCAACAAGTGTGTGATAATCAGACTATCCTGCATCCGTATTGATACAGAATTTTGTTAAGAATGTATTTGTTTTGACACTCGTTGATATGAAAATATAATGATTTCATATGAAGATCAGACATGTCAATCCTTAATGTATTCAGAAAAAATGTTTCAACTATCAACATAGGTTGAAAAACATTTAATTATATATTCTAATTTCTGAAGAATGTAGACACTTGCAACTTGCTGTTTTATTTTCACTGTATCGTATTGCACCTATTTCAAGGAATTGGAGGAGGTATACTAAATATTCCCTGAAGACTACCCATAGCTGGTACTGACTACATCCTTTTTCTTTTCCTTCTGAACATCATTTGTATTTTCCTTCTGAATAGACTCTACAATTAAGTTCCCAATTCAATTTGAATGCTCACTAGATGAATACTAAATCTCATGGAGCATAGAATTCCAAGTTAAAAATCTGAGGATAACTGATAAGTATGAATATCTATAATAGCCACAGTAATTAAAAATAAAAATGAACTATATGGATTTTACTAATTAATCAAAAAAGATGAAAAAAGAAAACCAACTACTCAAATCAATTTGTCAATGGTAGTCCAACTGCTAACTAAGCATGGAACAAATTTTTTAGTTTACTCATGGAAACTCAAGCAATAAGTTAGATAGCATATCCATAAGGAAACATAGAGTATAAAAGTTACTCTACAAACCCCAACATAACCACTATGCCAAATTTTCATATGTCCTAGCTCCTGCCATATTGGTGATATAAGAAATGTGGATGTCAAGGATATTCTCAAGATTAACAGAAGTCATAAAGAGAAATTTCCTTTTATAACTAGGATTGAAAGTTTTCAAGTTTCCAAAGGAATTTTACAACGACCTTCCCCTTACTTATCAGTTGTCTCTTCACACAAATTCTCCATGTAGAGCACTGAATTTCTTCTGCTGCATCAGGCACCTCTTCCTCTACTAGCATTCCTCCTCCTGTTTTTGCACACTAACTTATATTCTGTCGTTGATGTTAATTAGTAAGCTTCCTCAACTATACTATATTGTGGAGGCTCATCTCATCTTACACTACAAACTTCATCCCATTCACATACCCCAAGACTTTCTAGTTCTCATTCTCGATGACCGATGAAGGTATAAATTTGATATATCCTCACACATGCTATCTCTATGTTTCATATTTCTCTCTCAACTTGGACACCATTTGTTCCAAGTCCTTATCTTCTCTTTGTTCAGATAGATTAACTCATGTGGTACAAGAATCCCACCATATAGAAGCATGCCTTTCCAACTTGTTAATGGTGAACTTCACCTTGTTCAAGTCCTCTATCTTCTTGTACTCAAAGTTCCTTTCCATCTCACTTATGCTTCTACTTTCATAGTCCCATCATAATGAAAAATTTCAACATCAAGGATGATGATATGAGCACTCTCTTTGTGATTGAGAGACATAAATGGGACATTAATTGTTGGTTTGTAGATGGAACATGGATTTCTGATAGTGATTTGTCTTTGGAGATCACATCTATGACATGGATGGTGAGAGCTTGACAGATAAAGACATGAATTTGCGCCTTCTTTTTCTCATCAGCCTTGGGAGCCACCTCATGGATCATGAGAAGGAAATCATACATCATATATGGAGCATGAAAAGGACATTCTGGATCCTATTTCATGTGATCTTGGACAGCCAAAAGACGTTGAGGTACATGTTGCATATTCCATTTTAAACAACATCCATGTGTCCTTATCAATGGGGCAAAAAATCAGCAAGCAATGCAATCCCAGCACTACAAAATGTTTGGGACAACAATATGTTCAAACATCGATGTATTGTGGCAATTTTCAAATTTTCAAAAGAGGCCATCAAGCCCAAAATCATAATCTAGCTTGGGTTTCCAAATCTAAAATTTTGCAGCATACTTCATGTGGATATTCGTAGAGGGCAACAACATTTTGCAAGCTTATCTTGGAGCCACCTTTTAAAACCTTGTTGTTTGAAGCTATTACAGGAGACTTGCATGCAAGAGAAGGGGGAAAATTGTTGGAGCATGTACAACAACCTTTGTAAAGGCATTTTTAGTGCAAGTAGGTGGCCCATGGCTAGATGATGGACTACACTATTCATATGCCAAGATGATGACTATATCAATCCTATCCAACATTGGATAAAACACGCATGTGGAAGCACACACCATTATATATGTGATCCAGTAGATGGCATCAATTTAGTTTGTGCCAAAGGCCAATCAATATCAGATACGCTCATTTTGGCATTCTTGAGCATGGGAGTTTGTTCTTTTTGAGAAGATGAATCCAATGTAGTTGCATACCAAGGGGACTGGAAAGAGTTTTACTTAGAAAGCCCCTTTTCATCTTAGCAAAGTTTATAACATTGTAATGAATTTCCCATGAATAGTTTTATGTATCAGAAGCTCTAAATTATAGTCTTAAATATTCCCTTGATGAATACTGAGTTATTCCACATGAGGGTTCTATAGTTAGAATATTGTTCTTTAGTAAATTTGTGAATGTGGTTTACTATTTTCCTATAATGGAAGTAGTTTGTAACCATTTTTTAAGCACAGACATAAAACCTGAATGTTGTTTCACGAAAATAATTAAAGTTGTCGGGAAAATAAATATTTTTGAGTGTCCTTGGAAGATTCCAAATCTCCTTATACAAATCAAAAGGTATCAAAGTGTTTTTTTTTATGTTTGTGGAGTTACAATGAAGATATTCACAAGAAAAAAAATCATAAATGAGAGAGGTGCTAGGTGTTGTAGGTTATCAATCAGCAAATCCAAGAGGATATTGAAGAACCGAGAAAGACAATACGTATTGTGTGGGCTTCAATATGTACATATAGTTTTGGATATCTCTGGACTATAATATCAAGTGTAGATCAGGAGACAGAATGTGAAGTATATTGGGATAACTCTGATATGATAGATACCACAACAAAGAGAAGGAATCATACTATGTTTTAGAATAGCTTGCTGGTATTACAATTGATGTTGATAAAGCAGCAGATGCGCTGTTGGGACGGTGATTGGGAAAATTTCCTTGCAAGGTATTAAGAAAAATATTCATTTCTAGTAATGAATCAATGTATTGACCCCAACCCTAAATGTGCAGTGGTATTCGGTAATTTTTTTCAACACAGTATTGACCCCAACCCTAAATGTGCAGGGGTAATCGGTCAATTTTTTGAACACAGAGTGAGACGAAATTGTATTGAATTATTAAATTTGACTGGAACATAACCCGTCCTATCCTAAACATGATTTGAAATTCCTTAATCATACATAAATGATAATGCATTGATTGGTGGCCTAAACTATCATCGATCAATGAATCCAAATGGAAATTGGAACATCCACAATGAGGTGGATAAAAAACACAAACAAAAACCAAAAAAATAGGTGTTCAGAGTCATACATCTATCTTCTGTGTGGAATCCTCGTTCCTCTAGTTGGTATCCATGGCGCTATCGAGTTGTTGAAAGCCAAAGAGAACGCAGAAGAGCCGCTCTGAACAGAGGGGCGTTGGGGGCTGCTTATTATCGTTAATAGCAACGAATGTCCCTGGTCCCAGTATTGAAAGACCTTGGAGGGAAGGATATCGAATAGCTGAAATGGCCTTGGTCCTAATAATTTGAGAGCTAAAAATAAACATTAAATAATTTGAGAGATAAACTCAATATTAAAATAAAAACAATGACAACGAAAATAAATGATAAATAATAATCTCACATTACGGCAAGAAATGGGAAAGTACCTAAATTAATTTGTTGTATGGAAAAATGAAATTTTATGTCAAAAATAATTTCAATTTTAAGATGTTGAACTATGTTTTTATGAGAATGAAATTTTGTTAATAGTGAAAAAAACATTATTTTTTATTATTTGTTTTAATTTGTTTTTGTTATTTTTTGAATAAAAATTACTAGTTATGAGAGATATGAAAGTTGAATTTGAATTATATATTTATGTAAGGGTTGTTGTATCTATTTTGTATTCAATAATTGATTATAGGTTTCTATGAGGCTACTTTAAGTTGGTGAGTAAAAATTTCATTCTGAAGCCTAAAGGACAAAGGTGGGATTCATCTAGACATGTGTGTGTGCACAAGAGAGGTGTTATGCATGCCATATGCTTTGACCACTGTATATAAGTGTCTCCCCTTGCTAACTTTTGACCACTATATATAAGTGTCTCCCCTGACTACCTTTTGATCATTATCGCTAAGTATCTAAGAGGAAGTTGTTAAAAAACACCCCTTAAAAGTTTAAATTTTCATTACTTTCACAGGGGGTGTTTCAAAAACCGCTCCTAAGGGATTTTTTGTGGTAGTATTTGAAATTTTTTCTCACCAGAATCTAGCTCCCTTCTCCCCCTGCACACCCACCCCATGCTCCCATTACCAAAAAAAAATTGGATGCCGTTATGACCTTGATTATGAATGAACTTAATTTTTTTTTAAAAACAAAAGATAGTTTAAATGTTGGTTAAGATTTTTTTTTTTTCCTAATCTTCATCAAATTAAAACTAGAAATAATGAATCAAGCTTAGTTAAAAACGTAGGCCAAAGGTGTGGAGTCATGTCCTCTTAATTTATCTACTAATGATTCTTTATTCTTACGTGATTTATATCTTGACATATGTTTCCATGCATTTAGTTATTCATCCTACTTTTCTAACCTTTCCCTCCAATTAAGCAGAGGCCTCAAAACGTTGCCCACATTTTGGAATTTTCTCATACTCTAATCACTAAAGAGGACAATATCATTAAAGAAATAGAAAGTTTTGACCAAAATTTCCTCAAAAAATCACAACTCTGTACATGTTCGTGACCCACTTTCTTTAAATTATGTCAATAAATATATAGAAGCTTGATTTGACTATAGTCAACATGCCTTGGCAGGTCGTTTTTAGGATGAAATCGCCTCTAAAAGTACAATTTAGACTCAAGTTGGAGATTTATGGAAGTGTTATGACTAGCATAATAAGAATGGAATTTAAAATAGTCCCAAGGTTTTTTTTCATATTCATATTTAAGGAGGCCTCAACCTACATAGCTATTGGGAAGGTACGACCTTGAGCCTTGCCAAAACACTATGGGATTGTTTTCTCACTATATTGAAAATTTTTAGTTGAGAAATTTGTTAAGTTAATTCTCTGATCTAGAAGAATTCCCCAGGTTGTCAAGTATAGCTCTGACATTTCCTAGAAAGGATAGCTTACCCCATATGAAAATTTCTCTACCATAGACTTGGAAACGACATCTTAGCCAAGACCCCATGGTGCATTTTTATGAAAATTAATCTGTCAAATGACATTCCCATCAGGAGTAGCTCTAGTTATTGTGACTCATAGTGATAATTTCTAGCCCAAATCAATTTAAATCATGGCTAACCTAGCTCAATATGTTTGTAGGCTATCATATCAGTTTCCTTGGCAGCAACGCTATGTGATCCTTGGTGGAAATAATGATTGTATGTTCTAGTTACTAATTTCCCCCCTGATACTTGGGAAAAAAATATGTTGAATGAAAAATTATCAACATACAAGTTGAGGATTCAACACACTGAATACTTTTTTATATTACTAAAATCTGGATACTACTGCCTTCCAATAGCTAAGAGTGCCTCAGACACCATTGACACCTAGGCCACCAGGAGAATAAAGCTCCTCCAACAACCCTGACCCCAATTAACATACATGTAGAACATACCCACCTAAGGGTACAACCCCTAGTTTGTAGAGTTCTCAAGCTCATTTTAACATAGGCGGGCCAGATAGGCCACCATCACCATTAGCCCCAAATTAAGCTTTCTCAAGGGATATTTCAGATATTTTGGACACTAATAGAAAGGACAGAGTCTATTGATTATGCTATTTTGTTAATAGCCTAGACATAGTCTATCTTTAAGTGAAAGTAATGGGATTTTTGCCCACTTAATTCGTTTGATATAGTGCCTAGAAGGCATATAGATCTGACCCTCGAAAGGGAAAAATGCTTTAGCAATGTTGTTGTTAACCAAACTTTCTACCCGTGTTACATATTCAGGCACATATCATATATAAAGATTTTCCAATGTTTTGTTACAACTAGATGGACATTGGATATATCTTAGGGATTTCCAACATCTATGCTCCAATTTAAATCATGGCTAACCTTGCTCAATATGTTTGTAGGCTATCATATCAGTTTCCTTGACAGCAATGCTATGTGATCCTTGGTGGCAGTAATGATTGTATGTTCTAGTTATTAATTTCCCCCTTGATGCTTGGGAAAAAAATACGTTGAATGACAAATTATCAACATACAAGTTGAGGATTTAACACTATGAATACTTTTTTCTACTACTAAAGTCATGATACTACTACCTTCCAACAGCTAGGAGTGCCTCAGACACCATCGACACCCAGGCCGCCAGGAGAATAAAGCTCCTCCAACTACCCTAACCCTAATTAACATACATGTATAACATACCCACCTAAGGGTACAACCCCTATTTTGTAGAGTTCTCGAGCTCATTTTAACATAGGAAGGCCAGATAGGCCACCATCCCCATTAGCCCCAAATTAAGCCTTCTCAAGGAATGTTTGGGATATTTTGGTCGCTAATAGAAAGGACTTAGTCTATTGATTATGCTAGTTTGTTAATAGCGTAGACATAGTCTATCTGTAAGTGAAAGTGACAGGATTTTTTCCTACTTAATTGCGTTTGATACAGTGCCTGGAAGGCATATATATCTGATCCTAGGAAAGGAAAAATGCTTTAGCAATGTTGTTGTTAACCACACTTTCTACCTGTGTTACATATTCAGGCACATATCATATATACATATTTTCCAATGTTTTGTTACAACTAGATGGACATTGGATATATGTTATGGGTTACCAACATCTATGCTCCAAATGATGCTTTGGAATGTGCATTTTTTTTCCACTGAATAATTGAAAAGCTATTAGAGGCCAACGGGTTGATTTGCAGGGACTTCAACATGGTTGAACCAAAATGAAAAGAAGTTCTTCTTTCTTCCTCACCATTAGAGCCCCAGAGATCTAGATGCTTAGTTTAATCTATGGTCTAGCTTAGTATATACAACTGTAATGTTTATAGAAGGAATGATCTTAATTTTAGAAAGAGAGCATTAAAGCAGTTTAATTGGGGCCATGCTCTAGAATCAAAATGTCTTCAAAATTGACTATCAATGCTACATACTTGTTCAGTTGTTGACCAAATTAGCTATTTTGTATGACTACTGACATTTTTTTTTGAATCTCTTAGGCAATTTGTAAGTCGTGCATGTCATTGTCAAACTATCTTCTTAATGCAGCTCTCTTTGAGAACTCTAGTTCCCTACAATGGTATCCATCTACTTGTTTATCAACCCTTCTTTAATATTTGACTTTGAATCCTTCAGGGAAATTAGCTTCTGCCCCTCTAGCTCAGTGATCTTCCCTAACGATTGCTACCCTACCCTTTTTGTTAATATGCTCATTGTGTATATTTTATCAATTAAAATTCAAAGATGTCTAATAACAACAAAAAATAATAGACCTAAAATTTTGGCTGCTAAAGCGACAAACCCACAAAAACCATTGCAAAAAAAATTGATTCAACCAATAATGTTTTAATAAAAATCCCCAAATTATTGGTTTTCGACATTTAATTCAGTGGAACTAAACATATCATATCCATGCAAGCCATCCCAATTTTTGTTGTAGCTTACCGACATATGTGAATTGAATTGTAATAAAGATGTAAATTGAATTTCACGATTTAAGTAATACATCCTCCAACACCAAACTCCTTGTAACCAACCACCTTCTAGGTTTTGAACACCCACCAGAGGTCATCATTACCCACAAACACATGCCCTCATAACCAGTACCTAGTTATCTAAGCATTAAATGTTTCTAATATGATCAATTAGAGATGAAGGATTATCCTAGGAGGTCAATTTTCGCGTTTGGGGTGTTGCTTTCGGCCTTGGATACTTAGTGGTTAAGGGCTTCAAGGGTCAAGGGTTAAGGGGCAAGGGATTTAGGGTCATAGGATTTAACATTTAAGGACTTAGGATTTAGGGGATTTAGGTGTTAGTGGTTAAGGGGTTAGTAGTTAAGGTGTTTAGGGGTGATGGGTTAGAGGTTAAGGGTCACAGGTTAAGAGGATGAGTTATGGCTTAGGAGGTTCATGGATTATATGTTAGGGGTTAATATCTTAAGATTTAATGAGTCGAGGGGTTTATGGGTTATGAGTTATGAGTGTAGGGATTAAGGGATTATGAATTGGGGGTTAAGGGGATAGGGAATTTAGTGGTTATGGGTTAAAGGCTTATGTTTTGTGATAATTGGACTCCTAATTCCCTTATCACTATGATTGGGGGCTCCACTATCAATTTCTCTCACTACCTTCCCTCTAGGTCCCCTAGTCCCTAATCCCCCTTCTCATTCTCTAATGCTAGGACTATATATCTTAGTAAACCATGCTTGCACCTCTGACTTCTACCCATACAGGCTACCCTTTTGTCCCCTTTCTCCATTTAATACACCATAATATACCCCCCCCACAACCTTTTTGGTTATGTAATTCCACTTTTCCTAATGCTATGAACCCCCAAATTTTGTCTCAATGCCCCTACAAGTACACCCTTGGGCCCCCTTGGCTAAGGGAGTAAACACATTAGGGGTTATGGGTAATTGTGATAAGGGAGCCCCTAATCCCTTTATCACAACTAGAAATAGTCTTATGAACGCCATCAATAACTATTGTAGGCGTTGTGGTGAAAGCAATAATGAATAAAAAGTTGTGGTCAATAGGACAGAGATCATCAAGATGTTGAACCATACAATGTAAATATGGTTTTCAATGCTCATGATCTCGTCACATAAAAGAGTACCCCATAATTTTTTTCTTTGGGGCACCCATAGGATTCAATAATTAATCTAAAGTGAGAGGATTCGTTGCTAAGGTGAAAATGGAAACAACCTTGAGTTGAAAAAAATTGACACTGTGTGAGCCTTGCACAACTAGGGTGTCAGTTTCATCATCATGAGTCTTATTCTTCTTCCTCAACCCTTTAATCCCCATCCTCTCTCCCTATAAGATCAAGTCCCTTGATTAAAAGGAAAGCAAGTCCCACTCTTTATTATATCTTAGGGAAAGGATTTCTAGGGTCACTTCCCACCTATTCATTGACCTACACTATACAATCAATCTACCCAACCATCAATCTTCCCAACCACAGTCAATGATTTTTACTGATATAGGAATCACAATATTGTCTTCATCTAGGGCTCTTCAAATCTTCCACCTAACAGTGGTTTGAGTCCTCTCAAAGTCATTGTTCTTGTGTATCAAAAATTTGATATTTTTTGTCCAATCTATGAACAAATCTAAACTACTCTTATCATATTTATAACAATATGTAGATGAATGAACTAGGGTAAAAAATAATCCATTAACAGTCCATTGACTTTTTATAGGTTGCTTCAAATCTCTATCTAAAACTATATGGTCAATCCACCAAAATCAACTCCTCTACATGTCAATCCATTCTTCCTATGGCACATTTCTTCTACATTCTCAATCTTCTTCTCATGTTCCACCCTCCTTTTGATCTGCTATCTCCACACATACTGAATCTGCAAACCATCTTCCAGATCTGCAGTCTATATTGTAGAAATAAACCTCACTTTAAGGGTCACAACCGCTTTTCTTCTACGCAAATTTGTCATAGTATTAAGGGCATACCTTATGAACTAAACATGGCAGGAAATTTTCCTAACTAGGGCATTATACTTATGTACTTCTAATTGTTGTACAACAAAACCATATCCACCCATAGAAAAAACCACAACTCTTGCCTCCATAAGAGACTCGACCTAGCTCATATGGATCCATAGATTCTGGGAATTTCTTTGACTGAATCTTGACATGAAATTTATATCTCAATGTCGACCCTCAAACTAGGGTTACCTCAGTTAATATTATTCCTACATCTACTCATGTTATGAATCTAAATTACAGAGCAAGCCCTCCTCCATTTAAATTGGTCTTAATCACATACCTTGTGGCCTACTAACCACCACAAGACAAGATGGTATAAAACCTCCCTTCCATTTCATGTATAAAATATAACCAACGGGATTCAATTTGATCTTGTAATGTACTAAAACAACATATTAAATCCTTCCTACAATTTGTGGAAACAAAACATGATCACCAATCACATATAAGTAAGAGAAAGAAATTATCAATCACACAACATAATGATATATCTAGGGAAAACAACTGCTCAAAAATCCTCTATCTCTATTGTGTAATAAGTCAAAGAATCATAAAAAAATACAATTCTTAATGTCTCATGAAATTATCCAGCACTATGCCAATTGTCTCCTGTTGATCTAGGCAAAATCGGTCTAGTACTTAGCCAATTCTCAACCTTCCTTCAACCTGCCTTTCTCACATGATTCCTAAGGAATTATCTCCCTATTAATTAGGAAAATCACCCTTCCTTGATTGTGTAATCCATCATGTCATCCCAATGACTTTATAGTTTCACATGGGCAATTTTGTATAAATACAACAGATAGTTATGTTCCATTTAACCTTTGTCTCAATCGGGTCTTCCTTGGAACTGACATGCATGGAGTAATTAATAGAGAATTATCAGTTATCTGATTTATCACTCATTGTGAATTAAATATAATTTAATTCACTGGACTTCTCACTAGCTCATCACTCAGTTAGAACTAGTTAAACTGATTTTAACTCAATTAATTGAGTTAACTAATTCACACCTACACCCCACTAATGCATCAACTGCAACTGGAACCCAAAAATATTAGAATCCCTCTACATGCCTCATATTATGCACTCATGATGAAAACATATGTAGGAACACAATAAATACATAAATAAACATAAACGCAGATGTAGTAGGAATAACACTTCATTTAATTAATATCACAATACTGAAAAATGGTTATAGAAAGAATGGAAAAAAGGCTAGCTCGGGTAATGGTAGCTTATCTATAAGAAGAGATGTGGCAGCTACATGCCTCTGAATTGTGTTACAATAAGGCTCAAGGGCCTTTTTATTATTGAAAAATAATAGAAAACCCTAACCCGAGGAGATGTAACACCAAGAGTTTATGGGCCCCATTGTGGTTAGTTGGGAAACCAACTTCCTGGGGTCGTAACTTGGTCATATGATCTCTATTTGACACACATGATACCTCGTTAGAAATATCTCTCAGAGGAATACAACTATTAATATGATTTATATGAAAATTCCAATCCTTTCATGCCCAAAAAATGTCTTTTGGGTCCACAAAACGGCTCCAGAAGTTTAGGACCCGAAAAACTGACAAAAATAGTAAAATGTGATATAATTAAGGAAACTGAAAAAATGAAGGAGACAATGGTGAGAGCCCAAGTGGAATAGGCAGGTGGCCACCAATAGCCACCTCGATCACCTCAACTCGAATTTCTTGAGGTAACTAAATCATCATGACTTAGTTAACTGATAGAAGTTGTTATGAGATGAAATTACAATTTACTGTCCAATTTATTTAAGGGAAAAATAAATTAGACGCCTCACATTCCTCACTCCTGGTACATCAAAATTTCTCACTAGTGTGGGTGCATTTTTTTTTTGTCCTTTTTGGTTGCTAATTTCATTGTTTCTTGTTGCAAACTTCAACGCTCCCTCTCAACAAGAAAGGAATTTAATCTATCTTGATCCGGTACCTTTGGAATTCCGCATGCAACACTTCTATAGTGTTGTTTGCACCTGCAAATATTGAAACTTAATATCCTCTGAACAACTGAATTAGTATAATGCATCTTTCATCAGAGTCTTATGACTGATGCTAGCTACTGCACCTGTCTACCGAACTCTCTATGCTGCTGCTGGCATCTGCATCCGTGCTCTTTGCACTGTTTCCAACTCAGATCTGCGCTCTAGTATCTGACATCCGTCACTCTGATTTCTATTTTCCCTACATCTGACTGCATCAATCTAACTGATCCTTCCCACTATTTTTGTACTATGGACTCCTCATAGCCAGGTTTGATCCATGAGACACGCCATTTCAATGGACCCTGCCCAAATTTCTTATCTTGGGATTATGTCTACACATCACCCCACCTTTCACCTGGAGGTATGGATTCATGTGCTCCCTTATGAAGGCCTCTAATTGAGTGGACACTTCCAATCGGTCTCTTTGCTTCTTCTCTAATTATGGCTACTCCACAACCTTCTCACACTACTTTTGAGGTTGCATGTTGAGAGGTAATGTGTGCTCCCTCTCAACCACCAAGTCTCTAACCTCTGCTTTGCTCCTCAAAACTTTGCATGCATCTGGTACCTCAAGTGCATACAGGTTCTTGACTCATGCACATTGTAATTTTCCGGCTGTTACAAAATTTTCTAAAAAAGAGTTGATTTTAAATCGACGATGTATCCCTCATCCGAGCTACGATTCAACCTATTTTTTTTCCATATGGGAAGTGTTTCACAAGGAATCCAAATATGCTATTTTTTTTAAAAAAAATTACATCAAAATATTCATATATTATCTACAAACTCGCTGCCCAAAAAATTCTTGCTCTAATACCATGTAGAAAATATAACCAACGAGATTCAATATGATCTTGTAATTTGCTAAAAAAAGATATTAAATTCTTCCTATGTTATGCGGAAACAAAACACGATCGCACAATCACATATAAGCAAGAGAAATAAATTATCAATCACACAACACAAGATGTATCTAGGAAAAGAAAATGCTCAAAACCCCTCTATCTCTATTTTGTATTAAGTCAAGGAATCATGAAACAATATAATGCTTAATCTCTCATGAGATTCTCGAGCACTCTGCCAATTGTCTCCTGCTGATCTAGGAAAACTTAGTCTATTACTTAGCCAATTATCAACGTTCCTTCACCCTACCTTGCTCATGAAATTCCCAGGGAATTAGCTCCCTATTAATTAAGAAAATGAGTCTACCTTGATTGCGCAATCCATCATGGCATCCTAATGACTTAATAATTACACATGGGAAATTTTGTATAAATGAAATTGATAGTCATGTTTCCCTTAACCTCTGCCTAACCTGGGTCTTCCTCAGAACTGACATGCATGCAGCTACTAATAGAGAATTATCAGTTATTTGATTGATCACTCATTGTGAATTAAATCTAATTTAATTCACTAGTCGACCTCTCACTACCTCATCACTCAGTTAAAACTAGTTAAACTGATTTTATCTAATTTAATTGAGTTAACTAATTCACACCTGCACCCCACTAATGCATCAACTACAACTGGACCCCCAAAATATTAGAATCCCTCTACATGCCTCATCTTAGGCCCTCAACTCAAATTTCTTTAGCTAACTCAGTCATCATGACTTAGTTAACTAACACAAGTTGTTATGAGATGAAATTACAATTTATTCTCCAATTTATTCAAGGGAAAAACAAATTAGACGCCCCACATTCCTCACTCCTCGTGCATCAAAATTCCTCGCCAGTGTGGGTGCAATTTTTTTTTGTCCTTTTTGGTTTCCAATTTCACTGTTTCTTGTTGCAAATTTCAACATTTCATAATTTGATGTGGCTTTCACACAAAGATACCATTGAAATAACATGCCAAAATTCTCATGAGCAACCTCTCTTAATCTCGATCTGCCCCAAGAGAAACAAAAATATGCCATCCTACTTCCTAGCTCAAACCGACCATTAAGGTATGCAAAATTCTTGTGAACCCTCACATGATGATCTTTCTCTTGGAGGATGACCATGGCCTCCCTTTAGAAACCCTTACTCAACCCTCTTACTTGACCTACTTTAGGACCACATCTCTCTTTTCCCCCTTGATCAAATGAGCTCCTTCTTGCTTGATGTTATATCCTTCATCTTAAGGCCTCCTTAAATAGTTTTTCCTATGCCTCTTAGGAACCCTCTAGAACTTATGGATTTTATGTAGTTAGACCTTAGGAAATATTAATTTTCCTTTTTAATTTTATTTTAGATTTTAAACCCCATCTTGGGTCCAAAATCCCTTTTCTTGACTTATTTTCCCACAAATGATTTTGTGACCAAATTCACACAAACCCATCTCACTAGGCGTGTGGAATACCTACCAAGCTACACAATTCAACAACGTAGTCTAGTTTTAGTAACCGTAACATGGTCAAGCTCTTGTAGTCAAGCGAGGGCTTGGTTGAGTTTCCAAGTTGCAAATTAAGGGTAGTTGTGAGGGCATGATAGCTAGGGAGGGTCATGGCATGCAAATTAGGAAATAAAAGGCATGCTAACACATGTCGTACAATGTCAATGCATGCTAAAGAGTGTTAGGGACTAGTGTTGAGGCATATGAAGGGATAACTAGGTCAAAATGCATGGAAAGGAATGAATAAGAGTGTGTGCCAGGGAGTGTCAGTGAATTCAAGTGTGCTAAGGACGAAGTGCGTTAGGAGAAGTTCATAATAGGATTTACCATAGGCAAGACTACGATTGTTATATGGGGCTCGACATAGCTGTTTTAGACAAAGGGAGATCACTTTGTGCTAGGCACAACATTTTTTTGCCTTTAGCTATTTTTTTTTATAGGAGATGTGGCACACTTTGGCTACATGCTAATGTTTTCAACTATTCCATATAATTGCATATTGTACATTGTTGTGTATAATTTTTGGGGAACTCAACTTGTGTTGGCTTATATATTGTGTGCCTTGTGCATCTTGTGGTTCTTGCAAAATCTTAGTTAATGTTCTACTCTTTATATTAACTAAAAATACATGTGAAATATTTCCTATGTAACGTGTGTTGCTTAGTTGAGCTTGGACATGGGTGGCATAAGATGAGTTATAGGAAGTTCTTAGGTGAACAAGGCACAATCTACTTGTAGTAGGTGCAATTGGTCAAGTTGTTGCGGTTGAAGCAGGCCAATATTGTCACATGAATTGTACTAGACAAGGATTTGATTAGGTTCCAAAGTCGAGAAAAAATGTAAAGGCTAGCTGTGAGGACATGAGTGCCAAGGCATGCTAGGGAATTCTAAGATGTGCTAGATAGTGTGAAGGCATGTTAAACATGCTAATATGTGCTAAGTGATAAGGTGTGCCAAGATGTGCAAGGGTGTGTCAATGCGTTCCAGCAACTACCAAGGGAAAAAAAGGGAGAAACAAGTTAAAATACAAGGAAATGAACACATAAGAGGGTTAATAAGTCATCAATTTACCTTTTCCAAAAGGGGCATGCTAGGCACACCAACATTAGGGGCCAATGGGTGCCAAGTGCAAAGTCTTAGTTCTAAGTTCCAAGTCTTCATTTGTTGCTTCTCATCTACTTTCCAATAGTTGTTCTCAAATAAATTTAATATTAAACCATGTCAAATCATACCAAGGCATCTCAATGTATTCCATACATGCTAAGACTTTCCAAGCACCAACACGTGCCAAGTGGTAATATGTATGAGGGAGTGTTATGCATGCTATGAAGTGGAAGGGCATGTTGAAGAGTGTTATAGTGTGCTAGAGAGTGCTAATGCATGTTGAGGAGTATTAATTAGTACTAGTATAGGACAGTAAATTAAGGGAGCACTAGGTCAAAATTCATGGAAGTTAATTAATATGAGGAACGTGTTCCAGGGTTTAGTGTTAATGAGTGCTAGTTGTCATGCCAAGGAGGGAGTGACAAGGTGTGCTAAGCATTGGTAAGGCATGCTAGCGAATATCAAGGCATGTCAAGAAGTCATAAAGTGTGCTTGGGAGTTCCAGTTTGTGCTAATTATATGTTCCAAATAGTGCCAAGATATGCCAATACATGCTAGGTGCTAAGGATGTGCAGGGTGCTAGGGTGTGTCAATATGTGTCAAGAAGTGTCAAGGCAAAAAAAGGAAGAACCAATAAAAGGGTTAATAAGTCGGGACTTTATCTTTTTCAAAAGGGGCATGCTAGGAACACTAATAATAGGTCACAATACATGCCAAGTGGCATTGTGTACCAAGTGCTATTGTATGTCAATGCATTCAACCAAGGTGTTTGAGGGCATGTTAGGGACTACATGCATGCCAACACATGGTAGTGGAGTTCTATGTTGTTCTAGCGCATGCCACCATGTGCCTGGGTGTTAGTTTCATGACAAGAAATTCTAGGTACAAATATGTTTGTGAGGTGCTAATAAATGTTAGTGTGTGCCAAAGCATTAATTTAAGGTGTGCCCAAATTGTTGAGGAATGTTAGGTCTTTCTCATTAATATAATTGGCAAAGCTATATTATGTATTAAATAATATACTCCCTACACACACTAGTGGAACTTTATCTAATAATTTTCTAGACAATAACTTAATAGATATGAATCATGTGTTGACTCATAGGGAAACTCTATTCGACTAGTCATTAATTGAGGGAAATGATACACACTAATGAATTCTTAAAAAATTGACTGACTCTAACCACTATGGCCTTGGACATATTATAAAAAAGACTCCACAATAATGCTCTTAAATTGTTATCTTTTGACAAAAAGTATATTAACAGGCACATAGCATCATCAAAAACTCATTGGAATGATCAATGATGACGAACATTTTTTTACCGTCACCAAAAGTAACAAAAAGAACATTGGTGAGGTTCATTAAAATTTCGTCACTAGAAGTGTCACCAAAGAGAGAATTAGTGATGGGCCTTTAATAACCCTCACCAAAAGTGCCATTGAAAATGGCTTTGGTGACAAACCTTAAAGGATCATCACTATATACACTTACAACGATGCTTTTTTAAGGACCGTCACCATATGTGACATTGGTGATGGACCTTAAAGGTCCATCACAAGAATGACCCTCACCAATGCCTTTTTTTCTTGTAGTGTCATGTCCATTTTATCTACATTCCATTTATGTTGTTTTTTTATTGCCAAAATTGTCCTCATTGTCTCCATTCTTCTAATTGGTCTGAATGTTTCAACATAATCTCTTCTGTGTTGTTGTTTTTATTCTTCAATCCTTCCTTCAACATTTATTTTGGTCTTATAAACCCACTTCACACCTATGTATTTTTTTCCTTGGAGAAGATTCAATAACTCCCATGTGTCATTATTTTCTATTTCCTCTATTTCTTTATCCGTTGTTGCTACCCATTTTTCTTTCTTAATTTCATATTCAAAATTAGTTGGGTCATCTACATGAGAAAATAAAGCAAAAATGGAATTTAGACTTGCAATACTTTATTCTTCATTTTTCTCATAAATATAACTCAAATTTATGAATTTTTGTCTTCTCATGTTTTCCAAAGATGGAATTGATGTGTAACTTGATGTTGAAATTGGAGAAGGTCCAGTTAAAGATATTTGTTGCACACTTGGAGGGGTATTGACTTGAATGCACGACACTGTCCTATTTTTTGTTGATGGTATCACTTCATGAATACTTTGTTGAGCTTGAATATGTTTAGGAGGAGTCACCATTGAATATTTACCTATAGCTGATAATTCTTATTTGTCTTCTTGTGGTAAATTAGTTGCCACATTAATTATCTTTTATAGACTTCCATCCCATGCTTCCTCTTTTATGAACTATACATCTATGTTGGTTATTACCTTTTTGGTTATTGTATTATAAACCTTACATGCCTTGGATTCATCACTATAGCTAAAAATATGCATTTCTCCCCCTTGTTGTCCAACTTATTTGTCATCTCATATAGAACATGTGAATATGACACACATCCAATTAGTGTCATGTGAGTGACACTATGTTTTTTCGAGTCCATGCTTCTTTTGGAATCAAATTCTTCAAACTTTTGGTTGGACATATGTTTATGATGTATGTTGCGAAAGTTAAGCAGCCCAATAATCATTTATATAATGATTTTCCTTTAATATACTCCTTACCATTTCCATAAGCCTACTATTTTTATTTTATACGACATGATTTTGTTGAGGTGTGTACCCTGTTGTAAACTATTTATGAATTCCATGCTCCCTGGAAAAAAGTAGAAATTAATTTGAGACGTATTTTCCACGTATATCATTTCTCAAAACTTGATGTAGTTTCCACTTTATTTTTCAACAAGAACCTTGAATTGGTGAAAGCGCTCAAAAACATCACTTTTTTGTATTGTAAAGTATACCAATGTATTTCTTGTGTAGTCATTTATGAATTTCAAGAAATAGTAGTTTCCACCAATTTATGGTGTGTACATTGGTCCACACAAATCTGAATGGACGATTTCCAAGGGTACCTTTACCCTTATTGACTTTCCTACTGGAAATGATTCTCTATGTTTCTTTCCCAAGATGCATCCTTCACATAAGCTCTTTGGCTTTTCTATTAGTGGAAATTCCTTTACAATGCATTTAATTTGTAGCAAGTTTAGACCATTAGAGAAAATTTCAGCCTAAATGTGCCCATGAAATTTTCATGTAATTTCCATGTCATAATATGTAACCCTATCAAAATATTTTAAATTTGAAAAAAGTTACATGTACATATTTTGCAGGGAAAAGAAGAAAAATTGTATTTTTAATTTTATTTTTGGTTTATCTTCTTATAGGTTTACTCAAATTTCAAGTGTAGACAATTGTTGGATGCATAATTAAATTCGACATCCAATGAGTACCCATTATACATAATTTTTAGAATACCCACATTGATAGAATAAAAGGATATACTTTTGAGAATACCCCTAAATATAATTTCCTAAAAATATTTCTTTAAAGCATCCAAAGTTCTAAGGACAAGGAAAGAACCTAATGATCTAATTTTTGGGGTGCATCTTCCCTTTATCCAGGGGACCACTGACAAGATTTCTCATATTCAGAGGAAGCACACGGTTCCTTCCAGCTTAAGGCCCCTAAATACCATTCAGATCTTCCAAATATTATTCAAAGACAAGGTAAACCCTAGAAATATGAAAGGTATTTATGTTATCCCATTTTCTTGTGGGAACCCCTACATTGGAGAAATTTGCTACTCCATAAATCAAAGGATTCTTGAGCATGTAGATGACATCAAACATGGTAGGATTCACTCATGGGAGTTGGATAAAAATGCAAGGAAGTTGAAACAACATATCCCTATTAAAGAGGCCCACGCCATTGCTATGATTGATCATTTCCATCGTTGAAATTTTAAGGAGACCATAGAGATTGAGATAAGGCCTAATACTTAGAATAAAGAAAATCAATAGAAAATCAGTAGTTGTTAAATACTTTCTCTTTCTTATTAGGGTTATCCATTTTGTGGTTGTTTTTCCCCCTTTTTTATCTTTTTAGTTTAATTCTCTTTTTGGTTTCCTTTTTAGAGAATTTGTTATGAAACCAGCTCCAAAAATAGAAGAAAAGAGATATCAACGTCTTAGAAATATCCTCTTCGAGGGGGAAACCTCCAATAAATTACATAAATGAATAGTTCTTGGGTGATACAATGACAAAAACCCCTTCCATATATAGGAGTCAATGGGGTCACAATATAGTCCTAGCCGACCTAACAATAATAATGTAGGGGCACAACAATAACAATATTGGGGTTACATGGGTACAAAAATAACAATAATGGGGTACAATAAAAATAATAAGGGACCGTACGAATAATATAGGGACCTAACATGCCCCTCTCCTTCAAAAAAGTGTTGTCCTCAACGCTTGAGTAGCTCAAGATCTTTCTGTATAAAATTCTCATCCTCCCATGTAGAATCTTTAGTGGGTAAGTTCTTCCATTTGATGAGATACTCTAAAATTGATCTATTTCGTAGCTATCGAGTTCTTGTTTCCGTGACTACTTCAGGTTCTAATATGATTTTTCCTTCCTCATCAAGTTCTGGAAATATTGTTTGAACTGGAAATTTCCCCCCTACAACCTTCTTTAAGCATGAAACATGGAAAACTAGACGCACTCTTGAAGGAGCAGGAAGCTACAATTTGTATTCCATAGTACCAATATTTTGCAACACCTTGTAAGGACCATAGTACTTTGGTGATAATTTATTATCCTTCTTAGCTTTCTTAACGGACATTTTTTTATATGGTTGTAGCCATAAAAATACCCAATCTCCTACATCAAAACTTCTCTCATTGCGATGTTGATCTGCTTGTTGTTTCATTCAATTTTGTGCCAAATTTAGGTTATCCTTTAAGAGTTGGATAACTTCTTGTTGATGCTCGATGTGATCTTCCACTACTTGAACCTTAGAATTTTCTCTTAAAGAAGATGTGATGGACGGTGGATGATATCCATAAAGTGCCATAAATGGGTTCATTTTTGCTGCAATATGGAAGGAAGTGTTATACCACCATTCACTGAGAGGTAACCACTTGATACATTTTTTTTTCTTATCATATACAAAACAATGAAAATATCCTTCCAAAAAAAATTGTTGCTCTCTGTGAGAGAAAAATTTGGTGCATTTTCTCTTGTAATTTTGATATGTCATGTAGCGCTTCTTCCTCTTCATGAGTCATAGTAGAGCCTTCTAAAGGCGTAATGGGTGTGGAATTCTTTTTCAATGGAATTTTTGAGCCCAATAATAATATCTATGCTTCAATATGCCCTTGGAATCACTTCAAAATTATCTTCACACAAGACTTATGCAATTCGAAAAAACAAAATACACACCTTTTTCTTGCTTTTGAGGAGCTCGATATTGAAACTGACTTATCTCTGTGATTTTTTATCTTCAATATCTGCAATTCAGCCCTAAAGTAGCCCTCTAAATCTTATTTTTAATTCCGTAGGTCTGACCTGATTTGGATTCTTCAGTACAAATTTATGCCTAATCTCCCAAGGTGACCTAATTATGGATTGGTTCAGTAGAGCGAAGTTGTATGACCTACCACATGTCATTGTTTCCTCATTCGGCTCTAAAATTGATACACGAGAAGCTACAGTCCATGTACTTGCGACCACCTTTTACAAAATTCCAATCTAACGCTCAGAGAGAGAGAGTTATGACGTTCTTCCCACGGTCACCTCTTTGAGATGAAATTCGGGAGCCTGAAACAATCCTAAATTCCACAGGTTATATCTCAAAAATTATTGCAAACCAAGATTTGAAATTTTTACAGGAGGTTTTTGAGGATTTTAGATTCACTCTGTAAAAAATTTAGCTTTTGAAACTTTTTATACAAAACGTTATATCGAAAATTCCACGATGACATGTTTTAGTTGAAATTCGGGAGCCTGAAAAAAAACCCAACTTCCACAGATCATATCTCTGAAAATATTGTGAACCAAGATCTAAAATTTTTACATGATGTTCCTCAGGATTTTGGCTTCATGCTGAAATAATTCCATCTTCTAAAACTCCATAGAAAAGACGTTATAGAAAAAATTCCACGATGACTTTTTTGGAGCAGTGAAACCCTAGAATCCAAAGCTCTGATACCAAATTTTATGAAACCAGCTCCAAAATTAGAATAAAAGAGAGATCACTGCCTTAGAAATAGCCACTTGGAGGTCGAATGCTCTAATACATTACATAAATGAAAAAATCTTCGATGATACAAATGACAAAACCCCCTTCTATATATAGGAGTCAATGGGGTCACAATATAATCCTAGCCGACCTAACAATAATAATGTAAGGGCACAATAATAACAATATTGGGGTTATAGGGGTACAACAATAATAAGGGACTATAGTAGTAATATAGGGACCTAAAATAATTTCCTTATTGTTTTAAATTTTGTAAATTTTTAGTAAATATATATTAATTCTCTTTTTTCTATTTCCTTATCGATATATATATATATATATATATATATATACCCTTAATAATATTCTAATACTTGGTTTTCATTTCTTTTATTTTAAGTTTATGTATTTATTTTTATCATTTCTTTTCCTAGTGGGTGTGGTCTTCACGTATGAATTCGTGTCGAAAGCCATAGGAGAAGGAAGCTTCTCACTTTCATTTTCGAGAGCCACCAATGATCCACAAAAAAAAAACTATTATCCATATGTGAATATTCCTCCCAACAGAAACCTTTATTTTTTCTCAAATATAGATCCATGGAATTCAATTACAATACCTGGGCCATTGTCCATAATTTCCCTACCATACCTAGGGAGCCACGAAATTATCCTTCAGGGGAAAGCTCAATGCTTCTCCTGATTGATAGCCTGAATGAATACCAAACCAAATCAAATGGACTATACCTGGTTGTGGAAATATTCTGTAAATTGTAGCAAAATTAAGCCACATCCAAGAGTTCTGGCCAATTTTTCTCATGAACCCTGACATAATGTCGCATGTAGTCCTCCAGCAGTGCATTTATCTATTCAGTCTGCCTATTTGTCCGCAGATGGTAACTCAAACTCTGCAACAAATTTTTCCCAATCAAATTGGATAAAGTGGTATAAAAACTTCATGGAAAATGTGGATCTCAGTATGAAAGGATAATCAATGGTACTCCATAAAACTTCACAACATTTTTGAAGAATAACTCAATGGTATTCTCTACTCCACAAGGTATATTCGTCAGAATAAAGACATCATACTTGAAAAAATGGTCCAAAAGAACCATAATCCGACTATACCCATGCACCTATGGTAACTAAGTGATTAAGTCCATCAAAACATTCATCCAAGGTCTCTTCGGAATTGACAAAGGCTACAACAATCTTCCCTATCTCTAGTTATCTGATTTTTCCTACTGACAAGTTATGAGCATATGTACATACTACTCCACATCATCCCTCATCTTTTCCAAAAATTATCCCCTCTCCAACATCACTAGATAATGACGCTTCCCTAGTTGGCCAGCCCCTGGAGAATCATGGAAATACATCAAGAGGTGCCTCCTAAGTTCAGATGAATTTGGATATAGAGTCATTTCTCATAGAACAAGATCCCATCTCGTAGGAAAAAATTCCGAGTCTTCCCCTCCTTCACCTGCTTCATAACGCTCTTCGCCTAAATATGTGTCTCCACACTAGCATGAAGTCTAATCTACATCTCATCAGTCATGTTAAACTGAATCCTACTATGTTCAACATGGTATTCTTCCTCCCCAGGTGGAGATAATTTTCCCTTCCTGATGAGGGAATCTGCAAGCACATTTAGTATACCCGAATTGTACTCAATAGTCATCTCAAATTTTGTGAATAAGTCCTTCCAACGAGCTTGCTTTATTGACAACTTCAGTTGGAATGCAAAATAACTTCCTGCAATGTTGTCAGTATTGACAACAAAATTCTTCCCAATCAAGTAATGTCTCCATATGTGTAAAAAATGGTTGAAGGAAGTCATATCCTTCTCATGAACTAGATACCATTGTTCTCTATCCTGCAGCTTTCAACTCTCATATGCCACTACATTCCCATCCTGCATGATTAGTCCCATAATAACAAAATAAAAAACATCTATGCACACATAAAATGGTCTCTTAAACTCAGGTAGCTTAATTATCGGTACTCTCACCATCCTTTTCTTCAATTATTCAAATGTTGCACGATGCTTCTCTATACAATTCCATCACTTATCCTTCTTCAAAAGGTCTACTAGTGGTGTTGGAAACTTGGAATACCCTTCTAAAAATTCCACTAGTAATTTTTCATTCCCAATGAGACTCTCATATCATCAACATTATTTGGGTCATCCCAATCCTCTATCACCTCCAACTTGCTCGGCTCCATCCGTGTGTGACCTTGACCCACTATGTGTCCAAGGAATGAGATCTTCCCCTGAGAGAACATACACTTCAACTTATTCAAGAACAACTAATTATTCCTTAGTGCCTCAAATACCAAAGCCAAGTGCCTCTTAGGATTCTCCATGTTATCACTCAACACCATGATGTAATCTAAGTATTAAACTACAAATGTATCTAGCAATGGATTCAAAACACCGTTCATCTATGTGAAAAACATAGTAGGATCATTTCACAACCCAAATGGCATGACAAGAAACTCAAAACTACCATATCTCATCACTATACTAGTCTTCTTCTCATTTCCATCTATTATTTGCACCTGATAATACCCATGTCTTAAATCGAGCTTCGAAAACACTCGAGCATTTACAAGCTTATCAAAAAAATCCACAAGTGGAAAATTAACTTGTTCTTTATCTTATGCTTATTCAATGCACCATAATCACAACACATCCATAACTAATTCATGTCCTTCTTCTTCTGAAACAATATTGGAGCACAATATGGATACCTTGAAGGTTGTATAAAACCCGCATCAACCAATTCCTTCAATTTTTCATTTAAAATCCTCCAACTCTGGCCCTGAAAAATGATAAGAAGCTTTAGCTAGTGGTTGCTTCTATACCTCTAGCTCAATGTTATGGTCCACTACACATCTTGGTGGTAGTACATTCAGAAATTCATCAGGCATAATATCTACATATTTGGCCAATACATTAGAAATCTTGGTTGGAACACGTGTCCCCACTCCATCATCATCCTCGAGCTCCTTGATGACTGTCACATAAGTCTCAACATCCATGTCTTGCATCGCCCTACTCATACTTAGTGGAGACACATGCCTTACCTTCACCTCCCTACATTGTTGGTAAAGAAGTTATGTGTTTTTCCAACACACGACCCTTCAATTCTTCAGTTGTTGAGCATTGTGTTTTGTGGGGGATGTGTCACTTGGGGCGTTGACCCACCAAGGCGACCTTCCCGGGATCTTCACCATGCCTCTTTTCCCATACATATGTGTCATCCCTTCACTTTCCCACCCACTGTCATATGTTGGTCCACCGCTTGTCCTCCGTCATTAGGGGAATTTTGAGGTCTAAAATAAGCCTCCTAAGGAAATAATAAAATAATAGCTAAACCAATAAAATAATATTTATGAATTTGAAATTCACTTTTTGTACCAAAATCCATGTAACCATGGTTAAATTCAATTCAAAAGTTGTACCAAAATAAAATTAATAAAAAAATTGTATTGATGTGACTCTAAATAAGAATGAGATTTGCAAGAGAAATTCATTATCATTGCAAAACTAATGCATTTATCCTTTGTAATTAAATAAATATAAATATAAATATAAATTCATAAATTCTTAATTATAGAATATACTATAAATTAAAATTTATATTATTTAAATTATGTAATAACATGTAATTAATATACTATAATAAAAATAATATAATATAATATATTGTTTTATGTATGAATTTTATATTACATATTGAATTGATTTGATGTATAAATAAATATTTGAAATATAAATTATAATATATATTCAAAAGTGTGTAAATACATGAAGATTGTGTACGGATATGCATTGTTTCTTTCAAAAAATATGAAATGAAAATAATAATATTTTATTCAAAAAGTGTGAAATGACATTTAATATTATGATTACTTTACTTTATGAGTTTAAAAGTACTTAGAGCACTACCATGGTTAACCATGAATTTTTATCCACCTTTGAGAATGTGACAAGTAAGTACCTTTAACTCAAGCAATGCCACCTCAACCATTAGGGATGATGTAATCCACTAAAATGTGATTGCTTCTCATAAAGTGAATTTTGATTGTACATTTTCCTTAGGAGGCCCATTTTAGACCTCAAAATTCCCCTATTGTTCCTATTGCATGTGTCATGTGTCTTGTTCGGTAGCCCACCTTGTCTTCTCATGTCGTCGTCACTCAGTTGACCCACTCTTGTGTGTGGGCATGCTACCTAGGTGTGCAACCCCGTCACACGTTTTCCCTTGACATGTTTAATTGAAGGCGAGTTTCCACCTCCACTCCTCGTGTTGCTCTACACAGAAATTTCCACCGAGCACACTCGTCTGCATGACTATAACTGAAACTGAGTCTGGCGTGAATCCAGTGTGCCCTTCACTACATCCGCACACCCATCACACATCATTGGCGCTCCCATGCCCATGACTCACCTAAGTGTAATGTGTGCCTGGTTGGGCACCCGACTCGCTAAATGGCAGTGATGCCGATTTGGTGTCCTCACAGGGGGAATGTGAAGGGAGAGATGGAGATAAAATGAAGGATAGGGGAGATGAGGAATGAAGAGAGAGATTGAGGGAGAGGAGTGAGAGATGTAGAGAAGGGTAGTAGAGGGAGAGGGAGACACAAATATGAAGGGGGGAGAGAGAGAAGCAGAGAGGGAGGGAGTTAGGGAGCGTATTGGAGGGTAGAGAGAGAGAGAGCGAGATAGGAGTAGATAGAGGGAGGTAGTTGAGAAAGGGAGTGAGAGGAAGGACGAGAGAGAGGACTTGAGAGAGAGAAGGAGATATAGAGCGATAGAGAGATGGATTTGGAGGGGAAGAGAGGGAGGGAAGAAGAAATACATAGAGAGTGAGAAGTGGAGAGAGAGGGAGTGATAAGGGAGATATGGAGAGGAAGTGTGTCTATTTAGGGGTGAGATAAAGAGACAAAGAATGATATATGGGGATAAGGGGGGAGAGAAGGAGAGAGGTATTGATATAGTAACATAGTTGGAGAGAGAGAGAGAGAGAGTGGTGGGTGAAGAGAGAAGATTGGAGAGAGAGAGAGAGAAAGAGAGAGAGAGAGAGAGTGGTGGGTGAAGAGAGAGGATTGGGGAGAGAGAGAGAGAGAGAGAGAGAGAGAGAGAGAGTCATGGGGGAAGAGAGAGGGAGGTATGAGAGAAAGGGAGAGAGAGGACTTGAGAGAGAGGAGGATATTGATGGTGGAAGATATAGGGAGGTAGGAGAGAAATGGAGAGAGAGGATGAGAGAGAGAGGAAGGGGGAGGGGGCGAGAGAGGAGGAGAGAGGGATGGATATACTGAAAAATTTTATAGATGAAGAGAGACATAGAGATAGGTCAGATATAAATGGAGAGAGAGGAAGGAATAGAGAGGATGTGTGAGAGTGGGAGAGGGAGGTAAAGAGAGATGGAGTTGGAAGGGAATAGAGATGGAGGTAAGAAGAAAGAAAAAGAGAGAGAAAGGTGAAGAGAGATAGAGGGAGTGATAAGGAAGATGGAGAGAGAGGGAGAGAGGAAAACAATAGGTTTGAGAGATAGAAGTGGGGGAGAGGGAGAATAAGGGAAGATAGAGATACATATGGAAGGTGAAGAGAGGGAAGAAGAGAGAGATGGAGAAAAGGAGGGTGGGATAGGGAGATCGATTGATATGGAGTATGGGAGCGTGTGTGTTTGGGGGCTGAGAAGGAGAGATGGATGGAGATATAAATATAGATGGAGGAGGGAGAGAGGGAATAATATTTATTTCATTGGATGCATTGATTTCAGTGTAGATGGTGTTTTCTAATATTATTTGATTGCTTGCACTAGATGCATTGATTTAGTGTAGTTATTGATTTCTAATGATATTTGATGTCTTGCACTAGATGCAATGATTTCAATGTAGATGATTCCTAATCCTATTTGTTTTTTTCACAAAATGCATTGATTTCAGTGTAGATGGTGATTTCTAAACCTATTTTACTGCTTGCGCTAGATGCATTAATTCCAATGTAGTTTTATATTTCTAATTATATTTGATTTCTTGCACTATATGCATTTATTTCAATGTAGATGATTTCTAATCCTATTTGATTGCTTGCACTAAATGGATTGATTTCAGTGTAGATGGTGATTTCTAATCTTATTTGATTGCTTTCACTAAATGCATTGATTTCAGTGTAAATGTTGGTTTCTAATTATATTTTCTTGCTCCCATTAAATGCATTAATTTTAGTGTAGAAGTTGTTTTTTAATCTTATTTTATTCTTGCAATAGATTCATTTATTTCAGCGCAGATATTGTTTTATTATTTTCTGTAATTGGATGTATGATTGTACATTAATTTCAAAGTGATTGGATTAACAATGTGCATTGATTTCATTGTAAGACCAAAAATTTATTTACAATCTACATTGATTTTTGTGTTATAGTAATTCAACTTATTAATATTGGAGAGCAAGAGAGACAAGATATGATGTTTACTACAATAGTTCGAGCTAAAGATTTAAATGGTTTACAATTTCAACTTTCCTTTTGATATAATCGACATGAAAAGATGAAAAACCAACAAGGTGACTATAAGAATAATAGAAAAACATAGTGATCACAATGAAGACTATTTGTAATTGACTACATTCTTATTATTCACATTTTCTATCATTCAACACTATTTTTTCCTCTTTGCATTCAAAAATTTTATTTCATCATTTTTCCTTATTAAAGTTATTGACAATATGTATCATCTAAAAAAAATTTATGTAACTAAGAAAATTTAAAATTAAATGACCAAGTTAATCTCAGATATTTAGCATATTTAACATGATTGTAGTAATATTAAATATATATACATACTATTGATAAAATTAATCATGTCTTCGATAGATTTTCCTTGGCCGCATATGACTAAAACCAGCCTAGATCCATCTTAAATTTGGATCTATCAAGCACCGAGTGGGATGAAATATTTTTGGAATCTATGCTTCTGTGATCCATCATAAATTTTTTGTAAAAAATCTTTCGGTAATAATCACATGCAATGGAAGATTGTCGACGCATTTCAAACTAACCAGTGTGGTTCATCATCAAGACTAGGTGAAAGATCAGATCAAGACATTAAGTTTAAATAGATGTAGAGAAGGCTAAACTAACCATTAGGAAAATGACTAGTTTGACTTTTTAAAATTTTTTTATTTATTTATCTATTTTTATAGATTATAATTTTTTTATTAATAGCGGCTATTTTCATTTTTATTATTAAAATATTTGATTAGTTTATTCAATTAATCAATGACGTATTAAATAATTATCTGGTAAATAAAAATATAAATTTCATATTTTATTTGGTTGATTTAATTATTCGATTATAAATTTATTTATTTATCCAAGTGCGAGGTCCAAATAAAAATCAATAATGACCTTAATAAAATAAAATAAATAAATAAAACAAAAATAAAAATAAAAAATAAAAAATAAAAAAATATCTCGAGGTGTAAACATTTCCTCAAGTTTTTCACTCAAAAAAATATTTGCACCCTCAGAGATTTGATCCCTCTTAGCGCTTAATAGATTGAAAATTAAAATCGATCTACATTGATATATATCATATGAGGGTATTAAAAAATAAGATAAATATTCTGAAGTGTTTGATGAAACTTAATAGAATTTAATTAATGTAATATATTTTTTTATAAGTGTATTTATTTTTATAATCAAGGTTTTCGTATTGAATGAAATTGGATGTTTCAAATATGATTCGTAAGAATATTTATTTATATTTTCCATTAAAAATATATTTTTTAAGAAAAACAAAGTAATTAGTCGCTATCAAAATGTTGCAGTGTTATGTATAAGAGTGATTGAAAATGTGTTTTCCTTCAGGGGTTATTGTTGAAATGCTCATGATCTCTTCCTGCATTGAATGACTCACTTCTAATCATGGCATTCAAGAAAATTAAAACTCAAAAGACCCAAAGGTAAGTTATATTTAAAAATAAAGGGAAGTATAAAACCAAAGAATGTCATGTTACACAAAAGAAAAAAATATTGCGTTTGTGGAAAAAAATGAATTAGAAAGAAAAATATGTTAATTTTCAGGACAATCCTTTGTAGCAAAGAAGAAAATAAATATTGGTTCATTGAATATAAATATGATTTATGGGAGTTTTTAAAAAAGCAAGGAAACATTGCTGGAGGAAGGTGTTGCAAGGTTATGTCTTATTTTCTTTAA